>CM040403.1:51324337-51522839 GCA_022702515.1 Ilyophis sp. 1 JC-2022 | reverse complement strand
GAAAAACCAGCAAGAAGAGAACGACGGGGTTTCCAGTCCCAGACGAGGTCCCGCGGTCGACATGGAACGACGGCGGCGAGGGCAACTCGGTATAAAGTGAAGCGCCCGTCCACCCGGTTGGGAACTGGCACTTACCCCCTCAACTTGGTCCACGGGGTATAAAAACTCTGACCCGCCGTTGCATCCCCTCAGTTTTCTCTGTTCAGAGAAAACGGAGATCGATTCCTTTCTCCACCACCTCACCACCCATTTTTCCTGAGCTTTATAAGCGAATGGGTAACTTCACAAAGAACAGAAAAAAATACTTTTTCATCTGCAACCACATACTTTGGTCTTAAAGCATATGTGGGTTGACTGGTGTTTCCAAAAGAAGTGATTTCAGAGACGTCTAACTTGGTCTTGTTTTGAATTATACATGATGTTCCACAAACTGGCAACACCATTCCGTGAGTCCCAAAGGTTTCTGTTGTGTTCCACCAAAATAGTTTAAAAAAATTTTAGGCCAGTAATTTAGCCCTTGAATAATCACAGACCCTACGAAAATGAGGACTTCATGAAAGTCTCTCACTCAACAGCAAGCCCAGGTAGCAAAGATCCTGAATATCAAATGATCCAAAATTGGGGGGAAAAAAAAAAAAAAGAGACTGCTGCGGGCGAGAAACAGTCTATAATTCCTCCCCTCACAAATTATATTTAACAGAACCGACCACTGGTTGTGGAATATCACTGCACTTAAGTTTAGTTGTCAAGCCAATGTAAAATTTTGCACCTGCTCTCAAAGAGCGGGTTTGGCAGAGCTGAAAAGCGGTGGAAAGTACAGAATGGGTGTCTGTTCTGGCACTTTTTTGGATGGCCAGGCTTTGGTGTCGTCAGCTCCAGTCAGTAATTGAATGCAGACCCACTTCCTGGTGCAGTGCTGAGCGAGCCAGGTGCAATCGAGGCCAAGCCAAGCCAGGCCAGGCGAGTATTACGTCATTTTCAAATCAGCTGGTTACTGCTACCCTGTCAGACAGTCAAGTGGAGCTTTATGTATTTGGCTATACTTTATTTGAAGGGCCATTTATAAGTCTTAACACCTCCATAAGCAAAGACTCTTCAAAGACTCTACATAAAGAGCAACAGCTCAATTGTAATTCTAATTGTATCCCATGGATACGACCAGGCTTGCGAAAATTTGGAGAAATTTAAAAAACAGATAAAAGTGTCTTTATTATTGTCTTTATTAATTTAGTCCGCTAATAGATCTTCAAATCCATCAGTCAAAACTGGTTATAATAGACTTACAGTGCCCTCCACTATTATTGGCACCCCTGGTAAAGTGTTTAGTGTTATAGAAATTCACCGTTTGGTGAATTAGCTTAATCTCACACTGAAAAAAATGGAAAGATCCAACCTTTAATTGAAGTAAATTTATTATGAGGGACAAAAATCATTATTTTTAACAAAACCAAATTTTTAACAAAATCATTTTTAATATTTGGTTGCATATCCTTTGCATGCCATGACTTCCTGATGTCTGTGACCCAACAACATCAAAAGATATCTTGATATCTTATTTTCTGGTACTCATACAAGCGATACTATAACATTTCTGCATTTGAATGGATCTCTATGGGAATTGGGGGGTGGGACTAGATTTAGCTGTAAATCATGCTAGAACAGTATAGAACACATGGTTGGTAAAATGGCTGTAAGTCATCAAGGGTCTGAGGTATCAAACGAGCCTCAAACCATCACTCTGCTGCCAGATATGCAGTAGATATGGATGAATCACTTTAAGGGTTGTTTCTCCTGACAAATCTTCCTATTGAAATCTATGGAAAGATAAGTCAGATGAATAAACCCTTCAGGTTATCCATCCATATCTACTGTATTTCTGGGAGCAGAGTGATAGTTTGAGGCATGTATGATACGTCAGATCCTTGACGACTTCCAGCCATTTTACCAACCATGTATTCCATACTGTTCCACCCCCCAATTCCCATAGAGATCCATTCAAATGAAGAGACGTTATAGTATCGCTTGTAGGTGTACCAGAAAATAAGATATCAAGAGTGTTTTGATGTTGTTGGGTCACAGACATCAGGAAGTCATGGCATCCAAAGGATATGCGACCAAATATAAAAAATAATTACTTTATTCTATATAAATGCAGGGGTGCCAATAATTGTGGCACACGTGGTTTTGTTAACAATAATTATTTCTTGATGAGGGATTTTTTTTAATCATAATAAATGTACTTCAATTAAAGGTTAGATTTTTCAAATTTTTTCAGTGTGAGATTAAGCTAAATCACCAAACAGTGAATTTTTTATAACCCTTTTTACTCATCGCTACCAGGGTTGCCAATAATAGTGGAGGACACTGTATAATGAGGGTTTTTATCACCCATGAACAGTCCTAAAAATAAAATGTTATCTTATCTTAAAACGATCACATCCGGGGGAAGGAACATCTCACTACCAGTGGAGCATAGCTATCGGCCACCCCCACACCAAACTGCACCGATGATCAGGCAGTTTCGCTTTAGTAGCCTACTTACATGACCTTATGTCCAGCACATGCTGCCAGCAACTACACTACATTACATTGTTTATTGGCTTAGCAGCCTCCATGACTATTTTATGTGTCAACTTGTACAAATCCCAATTCCAAAAAAGTTGGGACCGTGTATTAAATGACAATAAAACAGAAAGCAAATTTGCAAATCCTTTTTGACCTGGATTCAATTGAAAACAGTACAAAGACAAGATATTTATAATCAACTTTATTGTTTTTTGTAAATATACGCTCATTCTAAATCTGATACCTGCAACACGTCCCAAAAAAGTTTGGACAGGGGCATGTTTACCATTGGCCCAGAAAACACAACGTCCATTATTTCCAAAAACAATTTGAAATGTGGACTCATCAGACCACAGCACACGTTTCCACTTTGCGTCAATCCATTTCAGATGAGCTCGAGCTGAGAGAAGAAGTCGCCGGCGTCCTTGCTCGTATATTTACAAAAATCAATAAAGTTAAAAACATTAAATATCTTTTCTTTGTACTGTAAATATATGTAAAAAATAATTTACAAATCACTGCTTTCTGCTTGTATTTGCATTTTACATACTGTCCCAACTTTTTTGGAATTTGGTTTGTACGTTTATGGATATTTACTGAAGCAATGTGTGTTAGCGACTTGCCCATGAGGACAAGACCAGTATACGCAGCTGGGTTCAAACCTGTAACCTTCTGCTTATGAACCAGTTTCCTAAACATTACACCATACAGTCATTCAAGATGAAGAAAATGCAGGAAGAAAATCCCCATTCTCTACAGGAATAGAGAGAGACACATTGGGTGACACCAAAACAGCAACACTATGTCCTTGGTTGGCAACATGGGGCTATGCCCTCACCCTCAGCAGACAATAGCCATCTATAATACACACCATACTCACACCTTTCCAAACATGGCCAATTTAATTATCAATCCTATGTATAAATAAGGCTTGCAACCAAAGCATTCAGTCTTGCAACACAAAAGAGGCAAAGAATCTAGCCTAAAAGCCGCCCATGAAAAATAATTACACTACTACCCCAATGGCTGCAAAGCACGTGTCATAGCACAGGACAATAAAGAAGGTGTAAGCTTTTCAAGGAAGACACATTCAGCTTGGGAATCCTGAAAATTACAAGAGATGGATAAGACCTTTTATCATGGGTGGCTTCCCACTGAGACACAGATGGCTAGCACTTACAGTTCAGACCACGAATGTCAGCTGAGAGAAGACCTGCCGGGCAGATGCCCTGTCCTCCCCTTCCATCAGGGCTACAAGCCAAAAACATCAAACACATGCCCGTTCACCAACACCTTCAGGTGGATTCTGTCTCCACACTTTGACCCTAGATCAGTTTCAAACTTTTAATATATAATGGTTGGGGTTAGAAGTCGGTCTGGGGTTACTGATCCAGTATCAGATACAGATAACAGTATTCAGTTGCTTTGGGGAGAAGTGACCCTGAATAACAACAGACATAACGCAAATCCTCACAGACACACGTATTGTGGATAATGTGACTAAGACAGCTAAATGCAAAAATAAAGAAAATTAAAGATCAAAATAAATGAATAAATAAAAAACACTTTCAGAGTGCGTTGAACTCTCCAACAGCGCTGCGCTGCGCTGCTGCACCCCAGCTCAGCAGCCTGACAATAAGCCTGGCACTTGAGCACGGATGCCCCTGGAAGCTGAACCGGTAATCTTTAAATAAAGTGTGAGCTCGCTTTTCCTGCACAGTGTTTCAGGAATTCGGGGCAGAGCGGCTGTTGTTTTGTCGCAGACTGAGCTCTAAGCCACTTTGAATGTTTTCATGGGGCAGCACGGAGTACCAGCCAATGCTGAGCTCCATATCAGTGCAGTCAAGACGCGACCAGTTAACGGCCACTGATATTCACTGGAGACGCGGCCAACTTTATAGCAACCTGAACATGAAGACTTCTGGTTCTGCAGGCCCATTGTCAAGAGGATTTCTCCAGTTGTTGTTTCAACCAAAAATACCGTTCAACAAGGAAATGTAGGGCAATTGTTGCAGTCAAGACCTGGAAAAGGTGTGTAAACCATATTTTTGTTGTCGGTTCAACTTCCAGTTGGGTTGCTGCCGCTGTACCCTTGAGCAATGTGCTTAACCTGAACTGCTTCAGTCAATATCCAGCTGTATCCATGGATTTTACACAAATGTCATCTGTGTAGGTCACTCTGGATAGGAGCATCTACAGAATGCTAAATGTGATGTAATGTTCCACCAACAACCTGCAGGAGACACAAATTAAATGTAATAACCTACAGTACACTCTTCAAAGTATTAAAAACATTTTCTGAGAACCAATAAAATAGCCGACCCCAAATTAAACTTTGTGTGGGGCTACCTAGTGTTTTTAACGTATTAGTGAAATCAGCAGAGCATATACAATCAGCAAAGCATAACGGATCTAATTCTTAAACCGCCTGCACTGCAGACCTCACAGGCCCCCATTTTACTCTCGTGTAGACAGAAGCAAGGTTCGTGCTTCATGGCAGGCTCAGTCACCCAGGCTTTGCTGAACATAAGCAGACAAGGTTGTGAAGTTCCCATTGCTATGGGCATAGAACAGGGTTTGAGAAACGCAACTGCTTAGCTTTGGCTACTTGCAACAAACGGCATGTTCAGGAGAAAAAGCATTCAAACCAGAAAAGAAAGTACACAAACACTTATTGCACTCTGTGACTAGTCTGTAACCTTGATCAAGGCTACGTGCTAAGAGTAGGCCACAAATACTCAGAAAAAGCACGTATACAGTACCAACGAGATCGACCTTGGTTCCGCTCCAGAGGCCCAATCAATGGATCTAGATTTGCACTTTCTAATTAGGTACTGGGGTGAGAACTTTGTGGTACAACTGGGAGATATACTACGTCTGTTCAATGCAATTATGGTGTAATGGCCTCTAATGGGTTTCCTTACTGTAGCGGCAGCAAGAGCATCTCAGAGAAAATCAATCTCCTGTTGGCTTTTGCTGAATGTTCGCTCCTACATCCCTGCTAAATATAACCAGAGGTAGTGCAGCCATCCCTTGCTCTGCCCTTCACTGCGCGTGGTGGAATGCTGGGATACTGGCCTACAGACAGCTACAATACTTTATTACCGTGGAAGGGAGTTCTACTCATTCTCTGAAAGGACACCTCGGAAAACAAGAGTACATACCACAAGTAGGTGCCAACATATAAGTATTCCTTTAGAACCAACAATGCAGAGCACTCGAGGCAAGCCGAGAGGAACACAAGACAAAAAGAAAATACCAAAAGCAGTATCTACCCCACTGTGCAGGGCACCTTCGATCTCTAAAAAGTGACATTGCGATATTATGACAAAACACATGAAAGTTACCATTTCACTATTCAAATTTCTCCCTGGGAATACACTGAAATACAATAGGCAATAATGAAAAAATATGGCCTCTTATGAGTGCCTTTGGACCAAAGATGAAAAGCATGATTTCCCACAGGCAGGAGGTGTCAACGCACAAATGATTAAGAAGCAGGTGGGGGGCGAGGGGACGGGCAGCTACTCATGCCGCCTCTGCGACTTTGTGGTCTGGAGTCTACTTCACTCCGCCGTCTCTGCCAAGGGTCGAGACAGACACTCGGCATAAAGAAGAACATACAAATTCTGTCAACACAAAGACAATAGCGCGATTCAGGCAGGACTGATCTTTAAGTCCAAGGCAGGTAGGTGCCAAAACTACAACTCCCTTGCTAAACACCCCCCTCCCAAAAAAAAAAAAAACTGACACAGAAGTTGAAAATCCTTCACACTTAAATACGAGCCAGCCTTGGATAGAGGGGCGGGGGTGCTGGGGTCACATCATGCCAGGATGAGAAATCCATTTGTGCTTCGGCGGACCCACGCAGACCGGAATCTTCCAGGACTGATTCCGTCGGGAGACTCGCGCTCAAACACACACAAGAGCTTTGTCTAAGAGCAAAAGCCATCCCTTAACACTCTGATAACTGTAGAGAGGGTGGGGAGATGGAAAACTGAAATGCTTGCCAAAAACAGCGTATCCCCCTGTAGTCTCTCTACCTGGCATTCATACAATTCAATTATCCTTTAAATAGGGAGCTTAGGTTGTTTAGACGGATTGCGCACAACTGTTGAGCAAAGACTTACTGGCAGAAAGTGCCTTTAAACACGCCCTCACCAATCTTAAACTTTACCTTTCATGGCTAAAAAGCACTTGCAGTTTATGGTTGTTCTGTATAAAAAGTGGCTTCATCTGCTAATCATTTCTGTGATGTCAATCATTCTCTTTGCTTGTGCTTAAAAACTCTAGCTATAGGTTATTCACCAACCTTTCCCCTAATCACCAGAAATAGTTAGGGGCTCTTACCAGGTTCTTGAGCAGAGCAGAGAGCTCCTTGGTGAGGGTGGAGAATTTGACGAAGGCTGTGCCCAGGTCAGGGTTGTCCCTGCTGATGAAGTTGCTGCCAAACTTGTCCAGCGCTTGGACGTAGTTCTCTTCGTTCTGGACATGGTCTGTGGACAGTGGCAGAACAAGAGCATTAATGTGACAATATAAACTTGGGAGAAGCAGTATACCTTTTCATAAATTTCAATCAAAATCTGTTTTATTCTAGTTTGTTGTGACTTTAATGAGAACGTACAGCCCCTGTAAAATGCGGTACCACTCTTTCAGCCTGTCAATAATCCCCATGACATCCCTGCTGAACATAAAGGCGACGTTACAAGACTAGTCCAAGAGGAATGCTAGACGACACGGACAGGGCTTCATTATACTTGAAACCTGAAATTAAAAAGAGACTGCAAACGGCAATTCAAATCCAGGCTAAGCTTGGCAGCGGTCACATATATGCATACCGGACTACATATTCTATAATGGACTCCCCATTCACAAGCTTAAAATATGGGTACGGGAGGTGACTGTGCTGGGGGAAGGGACAAGACTATATAACTGGAAGGCAAAAACCCAATCCGGGATAAACCCAAGAACTCAGATTTTAGCTCTCGGTGGTCCATTCCAAAGTTCCTATCTAATCCGGCTGGACTTCCCGCTGCACGTGCAGCCACAGAGAGCTTATACACTGATGACAAGTCCCTCTCCGTTCATCCGCATGAAACAAGAGGAGAAGGGTTAAGCCCGACTCCGAGACTTCAAAGGGACGCAATGTTAAAGAAAAGCAGAGAGGAAGCCTCCTCCGTAAAGGTCACTGGAAATTCCGCATTCAATTCTCAGATACAATTTCACACAGGCGGCAGACGAGAGCTGTGCCGGCGACAACAATGAGGTAAAGAATAGGTCTACATGCGCAAACAATAAGGCTTTTACCACAAAAGGGAGAGGGTAGCCACTAGGAGGATATCCATGTGTTTATAATTATAATACCAAACGCCAGTCCAAAGCCGTCTGCGTAGCCCTTTTCCACCTCCTAACTCTGCTGGACTACGAGGCAGAGGGAGGATTCAAAGTGCTCGAGCGCTGTCCTCTTCTGGTATTCAGCGCTCATCTGGGTTTCATTCACCAATTTTATGGGGCTGATTCCCTTGGCAGAGTGACATGATTAGGTCATTTGTCTTTAGAAAATGGAGAGAAAAAAAACAGACATGCACACACACAAACCAAAACACCCAAATATGCAGTATCCATTACAGCCAGCAGGTGGCTCATTTCCTGCAGTGGATTCAAGACTCAAGGGCCTGATTTTCTTAGAACTTGAGCATGTGCAAAACCTTTTAGCACATGCTAAATCAATAACATGACCAGTGATTGGTCATGGTATTTGCACCAATCATTGGACAGTATTAAGAATGCTAAATCAAAAAAGCAGCATATCATCTGTGAATGGTTTTTAAACAGCTCAGACTGATACCTGTAGATTCTTTCGGGGGATCTTAATGTATACTCATCCCTGTTCGGGTTGGTCCTTATAACTAAAGTAAAAATGGTGAGGCCTATATCTCATCTTGCAGACATTCTGTGACCCAAATTAAGACGAACAACGTGACCCTACCAAGAAGACCTCCTTCCTCCATGAAGGCAGAGGCAAATAAATGTGCTGTTGATATTGCAAAGGGTTCAATGGTTCAAAAAAATTGATATTCAAGGGTTCAAAAAAAACTCTAAACTCCAGCATAGGTGCAGATATGGGAAAGTAAACTTTGTTCCTGTCAAAGCCACAGACAGTATTTCTGTGAAATCATTCTGGTAATTCCCCCAGGACTCACTTAAATAAGATTCATCCTATGTGTGTGAACACTGACCTTCAGCTGCTGCACATCGCAGCCTTAAAGGCAAACCAAAGATGATGCCAAATGTACCTCCATCTTAGCACAGTCCTTCATAAACGAAAGGTCAGAGAGATATTACTTTCACGATGACGGCCAAAACAGTGACCCTGGAGAGCATTTGCATTCTCAGCCAAGAACAAAGATACCAGAAAGAACATATTTACTGAGCAGCACAGACACGGTGTAATCAGAAAGGTTGGATTGCGGTGATTCGACACCAGCATAGCCATAACCTGCAATCCCAGGAAGGGCTGAGAGATAGACCCTGCCACAGAAGAGCCGAATGTGCGGGTGCCAGACAGGAATGGGCCCGAGTTCGACCCCGTCGCAGTACAGCTGTACGCAGAGAACTGCAGGGAATGTCCTTTTTAAAGGACAGCCTGACGAAACGATCCCATAAAGGATTGACAGAAACAGGCCCTGCTTACATCCCAACCCAGAGAGGACATGGTCTGTGCGTGGTCCAAGATGAGCCACATACTCAGGAAAGCCTATAATCCCTAATGTGAGATGGTGTGGTCTGTGCCTGGGGGCCAAGCTTCCCCATGTCCTGCCTGGATCGACATGACGTCACTCCTGCTGCCGCATATTTACGTGCAAGGGACAGAGGTCAACCGCGGAAGAAGGTTCCTTTCCCAATCTAAACTCAGCTTGACCAATTAATTTCATACTGAATTCAAAGCAGTGAGAACGGATGAGAGCCTCACAGCCTGGAAAAGGCCAAAATACTCACCTTCGCCTCCTTCAGGTCAGGAGAGAAAAAACCACCTAATGCTTTTCTAAACAGACTCTTAGCTTAGCATTTGTTATATCCTCTCTAAAAATATCAATATACAAAAACAGCTGGCCACAAAAAATGGCCGGTTTGAATGTGATGATGTCTAGAATATATAGATTAATTCTATATCTTAAATTCTCATTTTTAAGACATTCATTTAAGACATTATCTTAAATGATTTAATATGTGAAATGGTTATGTGTTAAGTCAATTCCTATACTTGAACTTTCTGATTTAGACGTTGTGAAATGCGACAGAAATGACTGTGGCTGTTTGAGAGCTGCTAAGCGCCTGGACACGTTCTAAATTTGCGTAAAAATCTGGCTAAACTTAGCATTGACACAGGAGACATGTGACCTCCAAATATATTTAGTAAAACTCACCACTGAATTGTTATCAGTGAATGAATGGATGTTCATTGAGAAGAAGATGCAATGTTTGGGAAGCTCACTGAGAGATAAACATGTACAGCTGTAGAGTCAAGTGGAATTCAATTCATTCATCAGGGCAGCGGAAAGCCAAATCTTCTGCTTTGGAGAAGGGCTAATCATCCAGTGCAATAAATTACACTACTTTCCACATTATTTATTTTGCCCTTGGACCATCATTATATAATTTATGGGAATTCCATAATGATTCTGAAAGGACAGCTGCTTTTTCAAAGCTCAGTTTTTTTCATTCAGAGCCTCAGTGAGTCTGATCTGTCAGTCACCATAGCAACCCAATTAAACAAGTTGTGGTTATATTAATCAGAGGCTACATTAAAAACATATTGTGAATGAAAGTAAACCCGCTCTCTTTCTAATCACCAGTATTTCTAGTGAGACAATGCCATGCTGAGTTATAATGGACTGAGGCTATAAGCGATGTCACCGGGGTATAAAAAAACTAAATCAGGAATAAAAATGCATGATCGCATAAAGATTGGAATTACCCGTACGTTATTTGACTGAAGACAATCATTGAAGACAGCTTGCAGTTGCAGCTACAGGTCACACTCATGCTTTCAAACATCTAAGCAATTCAATGTGGCAAGACCCGGGGCCACATGTATAAACAGTGCTGAGCCAAAAAACGCCCTCAGAAAGCTGCGTAAGCGAGTTTCCACGCATAAATTCAGATCTATAACATAAGAGAACCTGCGTACCTCTGCACACGCTGGACACCATGTGTACGCGATTTTTGGAGTCCGTGTGATACGGCGACACCGTCATAGAAAGGCAGAGGGAGAAAATCTTTTACGCATTCTTTTACTCAAGAGTTTTATACATGTGGCCCCTTGCTTGAGCAGTACTGCCGTTCAGTTTTTTATACAAAACGGACAGAACCGAGATGAGAGATTGTCACATTCGGGATCAGTAGCTGGAGACACAAAACACCTTCTGCATCGTGGGCTGGCCTCTATATCCCTGTAACCATTACGAATCAAAAACTGGGTCTGACATGGCTCTTAAAAAGGTGATTTGGGCTGTTCTGAAAGACAACATGATGGTTTTACAATTCTCATTTCACTTTTATATCTGAATCCGTCTTGAGGTCAATGTGAAGTTTTCAGGCAGAAAAAAATCGACTTTGTTCATGAAAAACAGAAGTGTTCAGCTTGAAGTAACAAACGCGTATCATGTCAATGTTCATTACAAGGCCTGTTTGTGATGGCCAACCAAACCATGTTCCTGAATTTAATTTTATTGATAAAAGAACTTCAGGCTTCTTTTTAAAAATTGAATCAATATGGATGCTAGTGATGCTGAAAGAACCACTGATTTCTGCTCCAGGCTCTTGTGACATCAGGTTTTATGGCAAAGTATGAACAAATTCTAGGCTTAAAAAGACATACCACCACTGTACAAGCTTCTTGGCAGTTACTTGAAGTGTATTTTCTTGCTTTTAGACCATGAACCTCCAAAGGCCATTATAAGGGTGGCAGGTCATCAGAAACTTCTATGTCTAAAATATCCTTCATCGTACACAACAAATATTTGAGCCTATCCAAAACATACACTAAAACTGAAATAATATCAAAAGACTCCAGAAAGTGGACAATCCTAAGTGAATGGGCTCCTGCGCATATAAAACACAGTAAGTTGACGCGGAGCCAAGCATGGATTTTTTTTACATAGTTTGATGATTCAATGCAAGTGCAAATTAATGGCAGGGATATTGCATTCCTAATGCTTCTCAGAGGACAAAGTCACTGATGCCAGATGGATTCCTGCACCCATTTTAATAAGAGCAGTAAATCGCACTGTTTCTCACCATACGCCTGTGAAACAAACTGGGAATATTTCTGAAAAGGTGATAAAATCTAATCAAAAGCAGTGTCGTTCTGTAACGGCGTTTGACGACTCCATTGCCCGCGCTGTATTATACGGATTTTTAAAAATAATTCCCCTTCTGTTCGCAAACATAGAGACAGGAGGCGGCGCGAGACCTGCACCGAGCTGAATCCGGACTGCGACGCAGTCGCCAGACTGCAGTATGTCCTAGAGGCCATGCTGACATCCCGGCCTGACAGAGGCCAGAGCCATATGTGAGACTGCAGTGCATCAGACGTAACGGTTACGACTTGCGAAAAGGAAACGATCAGCAGGCCGTGGCAAGGCCTTTGCGGAATAGCGCCGGGAGGGAGAGGGGGGGGCACTAGGGAAGGACGTGAGGGAACAACAGGGGCGATTGAACGGTGCAACTTCCTGAGAGAACACACTCTCCAATTTCCAAAGAAAAATAAAGAACACATCCAAGACCCGAACACAGAGGCAAATTGGTCATCAACAATTATTGTTTATATTTAGCAACAAATATGGATTTCTCTAGCACGGGGATTCAAATGTTTTGCTCCACCCATAAGACTATTATAGTCATATAATAGTCTAATAGAGTCTTATGTGAGGAGCAAAGATTAGCAACGGGATTCTTCATCAACCCCAGACTGAGTGAAACAACTGTATGTTGACAACCACTGACTTAACCAATCAGAAGACTACGCTTGCCCTAGCAAAATATTATTATTTGTTCAAAACAATGAATCACTGATATATCCACCTATTCTGGCATTAATAATAGCTCACTCGATGAGCAGAAAAATTTAACTCATAAGCAGAAAGTCACCAATTTATATCTTGATTGAAACAAAGTTGAAAAACTGCTTCAACCTTGAGACAAGCATTTTATCTGACATCCTCCATTATAAATACAGGTGTAACAGATTCTTGAAAATGTAGATGGCATACAGTATTTTAGAAGGTAAGCGATGTGCGTTACCTTAGGAATGGGTCAAAGAGCAAATGATTCCATCTCACAAGAACCCGACAAGAGAAAGGGGAGTGTAGGGGAGAGCACTCTCTTACCTTGACCTGAATTATAGATGGCTTTGACGGATTTCTTCACCTTCTGCAATGCTGTGCGGTCCTGATCCAAAGCCTGAGGATAAACAGTGAAAGGAAGAAAGATGGGGTTAAAAGAGGATTAGCACTGTGAAACACTAACAGCAAAGCAGGCTTGTGCTTATCCAATTCAACTATTGGTTGACAAGGTCATCCCGAATCACTAGTCCCAAACCACACTGGCAGTTGGTTGCCTTTATTTAGGAACATTAGACCAAAACAGCCATGCTCTGGCTTTCACTTAGGCTTGGCCCTACTTTTTGACCAAATGTCTCAATAAGGCATGAATAAAATGCCACTTTAATCCTGGATCCCAGGGATAGTGTACACTTGTTAAATTCATTATAAGACCACCTCATCCATGGGCATCAGTAGAGGGCGAAAAAGGGTTTGTTTTCATGCTTCTGGAATGCGATACAAGACGCCAAAAAAATCAAAAGAGCGGGAAAGAAGGGGGAACGAACCCCCGCCTCGCTGAGGAGACTCAAGAACAGTTGTTGGTGAGATCAGAGCTGACCGACATATCTTTCGGGATGTATATCATATCTTTTCTGTTCCCAATCAGCCAGTCAGCACAATTGGGCAGACAAATAGGGTCTGAGCACACAAGTCTAGTTCAATAGATGTCTATCCGAATTGTGTTCTGTTTTCTGAGCTCCGCAACCCCCCTCTGTTCCTGATCAGAACAGCTGCCTAAGCAGTGTAAGTACCATAAGATGCTGTCCAGTAATAGGACTCGCGGTTGAAACGAGGCAAATTAAGCTCTTCTGTACGTTACTGGTGATTCTAAGTAAACCTGAAGGTTGGTTTTGGTGAAAAAAATCTAAAAAAATCAAACCAGTAGGTCTTTGGCAGAAAGAATAGGGGTGTAAGAATAGATTTAGTTACGTATCGCAATTCTTCTCACAAACAATTCACGAATCGATTCTTCCTTAAGACGTGTGAAGGAGAGTTAACTTAACAATGAGCATAGACCGTCCCAGGGTGTTATGTTGTTACAGAGCAAATGTCTGCAGACACAACTTTTCATCAATTAACATTTCAAAGCAATAGGCCTAGTGATTAAAAGAGTAGCCTAAAGAAAATGGCAATAAATATTGTAATATCGTATCACAATACTTCCAGGAACTGGACTTGTAACCGAAAGGTTGTAGGTTCGATTCCCAGGTAGGACTCGGCCGTTGTACCCTTGAGCAAGGTACTTAACCTGAATTGCTTCAGTATATATCCAGCTGTATGAATGGATACATGTAATAAGAAGTTGTGTAAGTCACTCTGGATAAGAGCGTCTGCAAAATGCCTGTAATGTAATGTAATGTAATGGTGTTGATGGTCTTTGATCCACCTCAGAGGTAGTCAATTGAGAAGGGCCCAGTCATATTTTAATGGCCAGTAACACCACAGCGCTCCAAAAAAAAAAAGACTATGATTATGAAACTACACACTTGGAAAATATGTCATGAGAAAGGGTGAAAGATAAGTGCTGTATTTCGATACGATTCTTGAAACTCCATATCGTCTCCATCCCCACTCTGTAACAGGACCAGGGTCTCCTTCAGCCAAGCAGCTGTGCGCTTAAATCACGGAAACATTTACCCGGCAACACAGAGGCCTGAACAAATAATCTACTGGAACAAACAGTATGGAGGAGGAGCAGATGCAAATAATAATTAATTCTCAAGCAGAAACGCAGCTGCTAAGGTAAATGTAAATTACAAAGCTGATGCACATTAAATTGCTCCATAAGCAAGAAAAAGCTATTCACATAAAACACAACTCCCAGCGTGCTTCTTTTATGCTGATTATCACGTATTAAGGTCAAAGGTTACGGTAAATATTGCATTATAAATAAAGCCACTGCGGCAAGAGATGTTTGCCTTCTTGTCGTTTCAGTTTTTCTTTTTGAGTCTTTGTTTCATAAGCTTAGTCACACCGATTGAAATTGTGTATAGAAGGAAAAATGTCCATTCTCTCTTTAGCACTGAGGTAAAGAAATAGCAGAGACTCATGGACAATGTTACATAATCCCTCGCATGCATACACAATGAATAATAAATGAACCAGTGAGAAAATAGCTGAAAACCAAAGAGAATATGGCACCATAATCTACGAATAAACATTCTCTTCAATGCAAAAACTTCCAGTTACCGTTATCTTGCGGTGACAACCAGATCTCATCATGCCCATGACCTACTGTAACTACCACACGCAGCTTCCTAAGATCAAGTGGTTTGACTTAGCCTTAATTTGCAATTACCACAATATACTCCCTTCAGCATTAGGAGGCCCAACCAGAAACACTCAAACAGAGTGGCAACAAAAACCTCAAGCCCAAGCAATTGTTGTGGACTTCCTCAGGTGGTCCGGACAACACCCATATGAAGTGAGCCTGGGATGCGTGACAGGTAGGCCGATGTGACTATTCTTTAGGCCCAGTCCCAGACCTCAGTGATAAAGCCATCAGTCAGACTGCAAAGTGAGAGCAAACAAGGAACAGAGACCAGAGGACCATGCAGCCCCTGCAGGCCAACCAAAAGGGCGTCTCGACAGCGCACACAAAGGCAAGTACGCTCTGGCTTCGGCAAGCCCTGCCGGCTGTGTGCCAGAGTCTGGCGAAACAGAAAAACAGCCCTGACAACCCATGTGCAATCCACACAGAATGCCTTATCACAAGGTGATTTCAGAACATCTCTCATGACTGACTACATTTACGTTCAAAAAGATGTCGGAATATGATTTGAGATACTAGCTTTGGTACTACTTACAGGAGTGCCCGATTCATTTTCCAAACATTTACATTTACGTTTGATTTCTTTCACTTTTTTGTTTTTAGAACCGTCTGGCTCCTTTTCTTAAAATATTAGAAAAACTATAAACCTCCAAGAAAACGGAGGATGTACTTACTGGGTTAATCACAGTCACGCAGAAGGAAATTAAATGGATGCCTAGCAATGCAGCAAAGTAATTCTGACAAGATTCATACAGTTTTTTATTTTTTATTTTATTTTTATTTTTTTGTGTGGGCGGTTCTTCTATTTAGAGGTGCCCTATGAAGGCTGCTGTAATTTTCACCAGGAAGCATAATTACAGTTGCTGACTAGTAATGCACAGGGGAAATCAATGGGAGAGAGGGATCAGTTTACTGATTGACTACTGAGATGACTATGGAATACGCAGCGTTTTTACTCCCACGCAAACAGCCACCTGGGACTGAGGGCTAAAACACTCATTCAGTGAACAGCTCTTCATGCAGACCCTTTCTCAGGCCTGCTTGTAATTGGTGTTTCAATTTGATATCAAAAACTTTAGCTATAGTTGGGGGGCCAGGTGGTGGCAGGTCACCCAAACTTATTGAAGGAACGTCACTAATTTGTTGTACTTCTTTGTGCAACCAAACAATGGATGCAAAGCCCTGCCCAACTACCAAGCAGCAGTTACACTGTATAAACGAGTCATAAACAACCATTGAGCGCAATGGCGCAGGCAAACATATTTGTCACTAACACAGATGCAGTAATGCACATAAAAGACAAAGGTAATTGTTAGAGACAAACTACATGCGAGTCATACCCCTAGACCAACTAACTATGCAAAACAACACACTCAAGCTTTCACAGTAGTTTTGCATCAAAATGATCCCATCTGTAGATTCAGTAATCAACCGTTTGCGCCTCGTTTGAGATCAGGCAGCAAATTAGCATAACTTCTGCCCTGCTCCCACACTAAGGATGCTGGCCAGCAAACTCAGCAAGACCTATAAGGCCCATTGCAGAAACTCAACAGCCTTTTGCCTCCTACACATCATCCCACACATACTGCACACACCTCCTACCCTGAACTCACACACCACACACACCTCCTACCCTGAACTCACACACCTCCTACCCTGAACTCACACACCACACACACCTCCTACCCTGAACACACACACCACACACACCTCCTACCCTGAACTCACACACCACTTTCCAGAAAACACCTCTAAAACCTTGGCTAGTGAGGGATAACTCGGTCGTTCTTTTTCTGCATTTTTTCACCCTCCTACCAAAAATTGTAGTAACTAAACGTTCTTACACACAGCCTTGAGCTGTTATTCTGTGGGCCCTGGCTATACACAAGCAGTTTCTTCCCGACTCCAAGCCACAGCACTGGCGTACACCCAAAAGTGCTAACAAGCGTGTGCTATTTTTTATTTTTTTCCAATGGCTACAATATACTTTCCCTGTAGGTGTGCTTTGCAGATTGTGGCAGAAGGCCCGCTCTGAAGCGGCCGACACGGAGACCTCCCTCCTCTTTCAGGTTTTCCTCCCTTTCCCCGTTTTTCGTGACATCTCTGCATTTCACGCGGGTTTTTATGAAAAGGCACGCATGGCGGCACGGAGGTAGCTCCCACAGTGCTCAGCACTTCTGGCTGCTGATTTGAACAGATAGGTTACTTCAAAGAAATTCCTATGTGCGCTTCAATTCCTCTTCAGGCTTCTACAAAGCACCATGGGAGTAACTGCGTGACTTGAATAAAATCGATATGAACACGGGTGATTTGAATTGTTGCATACACATGCGACAATAGTGCACTTCCATCATTTTCGTAGTAGAATTACCCTTAGTGGAAATGGACACTGGTATTAAAGGCAAATGTTTGTTAACAAGATTAAGACTAAATAGCAAGACATTTGTAATACTTAGAAAACTTTTCTATTAGCCTAATTAAGCAAAGAGCATGCAATTGAAAGCACGCTTTTATTGACAATTCATACGTTTTTTGACAATTCACCACACAATGACTGGGTGGGCAATTTTTTCACTTGTATACCTGATTAAGGCACCAAGCAATACCAAACGGCCAAAGTCTAGACAGATGTCCCACAAGTATAGCTATTAAAACTATGGCTTAGGATCAGGGAGAAAATAAACAGCTCCTTGGTTACTCAGAGATAAATCTAGTCCCAATACTGCTTCCTCATCCTGCTGCACCCAGCACAGTCTGTTCATTACAGTGCAATGAAACAAGTGCCCCTTTCTAGCCAAAAGGAGTGACAGCATATTAACAAAAAAATCTAGTTCAAATCAATGACAGTTATTAGCTAAGTACTGCTGCTCCTTCCCCACCAAAAAGCACTACTGTAATAAGAGCTGGCTTGCTCTACATCTAAAAGCTGAAAATCTTTACTGTTCTTCCTAGCAAAAGAGGACACTGTTTTAATTAGAAAAGGCACATGGTTTGGCGTGTCTGTGGGTGAGATTCACTCTTCTTCCCCACACGAGATGCCAACACCACATTTCAAAGCTTCACAGTTTAAAAAATGAGCATGAAAGCAAATCTCCTGACATTCTCTCCAGCTGTGCAATGCAAAGGAAGAACAGAACTATAGGTTACTGAGGTTCAGTAAGAAATCAAAACAGGCCTTTCAAAACTATCATTCTATATCTGGTTTTTAGTACAGCCAATATCCAGTTTCAAATCCTCATGCCCTGATGGAAATCTTAGCCATACGTGAATATATACCCAGTGATGTGTTTAGCCATATCCATATCGTATACTATTTTCAATATGAACCTGGTGGGTTATTATTGTTTTATTGCTGTAGTTTATATGTGCTACTACAGACTTGGCCTGTAGATTGGTTTCCTGATTTTTTGTATTTTATTAATCACAATTCCTTTTTAAAAAATCCTCTATTAATTACCACAAAAGGATATATAACCCATTCTCAAACTATGATTATAGAACTACAAAATAACTGGTGCCACAAATGCATATTTAGGTTACGTATCTACCTTCCCTATTCGTTCAAGATAAGTTAAAGCTCAGCTCAACCACAGCCAGTACATGTATGACAATTAACCATTTACATTGATGACAACAATTAACATGAACAATTAACTGGCTCAATGGGAGAGGTAGAGGAAGGGGAGGGTGGATGCAGTTTTCCAGGAGGTTACCTATCAACAACAACAAAAAAATGCTGTCACACACTTCGGTCCCAACTCATTCAGTAAAGACTGTACCGTGAATGTTGCCCAGTTGCTTTAAAAAAAAGAGCCAAGATATTTCAAGGCTTATTTACACAGAGTTTGTGCCGTCTGCCCTCTCATGTGACATTCTTTGAAACGAGTAGGTGCCATTTCTTCAGTCTGTCCACAGACAAAGCATTGATAAAAACCCAGCTCTCAGGCTGCCCTCTTCTCTGCCTGTAAGCTCGCTGAACTACCACGTCCACAGCGTAACTCAGGGATTGACCTCAATGACACGCGGTTGCTTAAGGTTGACCACTTTCCCTCTAGAGCGCCAGCTCTTCAGAGCCATTGCTGAATGGAAAAAGAGGGCCCGCGTGTCCAGTGCTTATCCACAAGGCCGCGACAAGCGTAACACTAATTATGACTGGGAGCGCTGCCCTCCTGAACCGGTGGGCGTGGAGCTCTCGGCCGCGCGGCTCCCCCGCCGCTTCATAGCGCATGGGCTTCCCTGATTTACCGAGCAAGGCGCGAATCACATTGGCCAGGAAAGCGAATGTCATTCACTTTAAAGTGATTACATACAGCTCACAACGAGGTCTGGGTCAAGCGAAAAGGAGTGTTCCGGGCGAGGTGAAATGCGGACGGCCTACTTCGGAGCGTAGTAGTATCTCTGAAATGCTGACCCTCTCGGGAGGGCTGTGGCGTAAGTAAGGCATGGACTTAACCAGATCTCTGCTTGCATCGTTACACAACTTTTGTTATTGCATCCTGTCCATAAAAAGAGTGCACTACGCTGAGGAGTGTGGCACAATCCATAGGGCAGCTAACTCACGAAAGGCAGACTGTCCGCTCTCCTTTAAAAAAATATTAAATGTAAGGCATTCAGTCAGAAAACCAATAGTCATAGCCATTATTATGCATGAGGAGCATACTTTATTCAAAGGCTTTATCCAGTTTGTTTGAATAAAGCATTTACTTCAAAGATATTTACAAAACAGCACACATGACATGACATGAGTGAATCTGCTCTGGGAATTGCCGTCTGAAACAGCCAGCCCAAGACAAGTTTATTGAGCTCAGGTTCAAACCCCTACGATATGAAAATGTTGGAAATAGTGAGTGCTTGGGGCAGAATGCATCTCCACCAGAGTCTTGTCTGCCACACATATCCTTCTGGCCAGCACCACAAAAACAACAACAACAAAAAATCCTACAATTTTCTTTTCTTTTTTTTCTTTTTTTAAAGATAGCAATCGAGATGTTGCAAACCATAACACTGCCACAACCGATTATGGAGATGATAAACACCAACATAAACAAATGACGCTGGGTTCCGGTGGCTGATTCGAAACGCTTAGAACTTTGGGCCAATTAAATTTCATGACACAATTAAGCAGCCAAACGTTTCCCAAAGACAGGTTTACACAGTGCTTCCCCAATTACAGCCGGCCCTCTGCGGCAAAGCCATGTCCTGAGGGCTCCCCTTCTCCAAGGTTAAAGAGCTTTGATCTCCTTCAGACGGAATCATGGGACGATCCAAGCATAGACAAAGAATTACTGGACTGAACAGAAGTCCCCGTTTGATCTACGTAAAATCATCTTATCCAACATGGCGCCCAGGATGGCCATGCGCAGTGATGTTGTAAACTGACAAAAGTATTCATTGCAGATGAGGGATTGAGTCCAAACAAGAGCACTGAGTCACTCTAATCCACTGTGGGTGCTCAGTTCTTGCATACATTAGAGGCCATTGTTGTCGACGAATAGCGGCCGAATGAACGCAGCTCAAACATATGCCAACTAACGCCATCCCTCCTTGCATGCCCCATAAGTGTGAAGTGCAGATTCACAGAAGAACGTCACCTTACAAAGAGCAATTCACACTGAATGTAAGTTGCACTTGACACTTCAAAAATTTCATTCAACCAAACAGGATATCGTCCTCTTCGGGGAATAATTAGCAGCCAACTGTCAAAGCAAAGCAATTCTAGAATGACTCATTTGAAGCAGGTATTGTAAATGAGAAAGTGCAAAAGTAGCAGGCTATTGTTAAGCATGATGGTCCATAACCCTTTCTCTATGCAATCACCATAATTAACATTCCTCTTTGACAGTAACATATTTGCATTAGCAAAGAACATGCCGCTACTTAGTTATATTTGCATTTTGGTGCGAGAAGATCGGGCATCACATTTAATTGCTGAGTAGGCCGACATGGTCAAAATCTCACGGAAATAATTATGTGCTCGTTGTCAGAGTTTCTAAAAACAGCTGGGTGATTTGCCGCCATTTTATTAGGCCTGAGACCAGATAAGAAGTTAATGGTGAAAAAAGTAAGGTTCAAAATGTTCAGAATGAGTTGAAATTGCAAATGCTGTCTATGGCAGACTAACCGATTAAGTCTTGCCCTTCTGTAGAAAACCACAATGATTAGCTAAAATCAGCAAGCCACCAACAGCATATGATGACACCATCCATTTTGTGGTTCATAAAGCCTCACTATCCACCAGATGCTAAAGATGTCAATGGTAGTGTCACCTGGACAGTGAATCTAATTGCGGTTTTTCACAGCACCTGTTCAAATTTTCACCCATAACATTTGCAATCTCCCTATTACTTGGCTGAGGGGCACACTAGCCCATTGCACCATCTTGTTTTAGATAAGAATATTCATGAATGAATGCATGATAAAGCTAAATATAGTGCAGGTTAATTCATGTTCTCTACTCCCTTTAGACCGAGCTCTAAATGTGCAGACATTGCTAGTTTGAGTCTGTGCCACGGTTTGTCATTCACCTAAAATCACTGGGAATACACAGGAGTTGGAAACAGCTTCACACTTATTTCTACCAAGAAAGGGTTGACAAAGTTCCATTGGTCACTGCTGCAGAAACGTACCATGCTAAGTAGGCCTAGCAAATAGTCACTGCCTCACAGGATCCTCAATATCAGAGGAGCATGCATGCCTCAGCAATGAATGGCAATTAAATAATTATTTATTTATAGACTAATGAGAAGTAAGCTGCATGCAACTTTAATGCAGTTTGTTTCCATTATTATTATGATTAGATACTTTTCTAAGAAATAATAATGATTGTCCTGCGATGGATTGACGACCTGTCCAGGGTGTATTCTTGACTCTCGCCCGATGTATGCTGGGATAGGCTCCAGCCCCTACGCGAACTTGACCAGGAATAAGTGGGTTAGATAACGGATGGATGGATAATAATGGTAGATGAGTGTCCAATATGTCGCATTAAAATTTGATAAAACTCCCAGAACACTAGATCTACCTGTGAGGACCTCAAAGTTTCAGAGCAATACCATTCCACCTGCTTTAAGAATCTAAAAATATTTATGTCCTGAATAAGGACACTGCTAGACAGCGGAAGGCTTGGATTCAAGACTTGTGTCAAAATTAAAAGTTTGCTTACTGTCAGACAGGGGTCCTTCTGCACAGACTTCCTGCATCCACTTTAAATACACAGGACCTCAAGCAGGTATCTCCCTGCGATGAAGGGTAAGAGGCTGCACTGAAACATAGCTAAGAATTGGCTAAGAACAGAACTCGTCAGAAAGCCTGGATGACCTGGTTTCTCTCCTTTCTTCTGACATTTTTTAAGCTTGATAACTGGACTTTGCAAAGGAACATTTGCCCCTCCTGCCAAACAAGCAGGGATGCAGAAAAGCCATGCTACTAACAAATAAAAAGATAATCTGACTGACCTGCTGGGATCCCTCCCAGAACCAGCCCCTTCCTTAGCATCAAAGGGACAGTGAGAAATCCTTTTTTCAATCCAAGAAGTTCTGCACATCCACAACCCAATCAGAAAATATTCAATCTGTTTTAGTTTTGGTGAAAGTGCTTCAGAACTGGTAGCTTTAAGTATCTCCACAAATCAGGAAGTAATACTCTATTTAAGAGGTTTCCAAATGATTCCTGTCGCTCCTAGCCAAACTACCGAAGGCAGGAACACCGTGTGACTCAGTTTCCTTCCATATAATAAACAATCACGAGGTTACAATTCATAACTGAGCCCCTCCAGATCACATACAACCTGATAGTCCAGGACCGTGAGGCACAGCTGGATGACAATACTTGAGAGGAAGTGGCCAAAGTCGATGTCAGGGCAACATGTTTTCAATGTCTGCAGCAGGTGGGAGTAGCATGAAACATGCGACCCAACTCGCACAACCCAGAGTTGCTAACGTTGTGCGTATGTTTTGGCCCAAATGCAGGAGCACAAGGCATAGACGAAAAGTCTGCAGTGTGGAATGGGTTCAGAGATGTGATAAGTGAGAAATAGAATTGCATACCACTGAGGTACAATCATCACTCCAAATACCAAAAGAGCCAATCCTGTCTCACCACAACACAGGTGACTCAAAGTTGGACCAGACACAGTGAATCAATAGACCTATCCAAATTGGAAACTAGAAGAACTTGGAATTGATGGGTTTGGAGTTTTGTCCTTAAGAGTAGTTGAGCATGTATGTGTATTGATCAATGATTAAGTATAGCAGGTGAGAGCTGATCATCTGGAAAAAGGGCAAAGGCAGAGATTGGACAGGCTTCTGCGCTCCCTGACCAGACATCTAGGAGCCATAAGGTATCGGGCATGACTAATGGCGTGTGTTGTTGATGAATAAAAGCACATATCATTCTTGAACAAAGAGATATGCTCTCACAGACAATATGGACATGTATGTTAAAGTCAAGGCCTCCGAGGGTATTTAAGCCTGATTAGACAACCAGTCTGTTAAAAAGTTGCTGTACTGCAAACTTGCGCTGTTTCTCAGTGATCTTTCCGCCGGTCGGCATGCCATACAATAAACTTTCAATTTGTCTAGTAAAGTGTTTGTTGTGTTGGTGAGTTCCTGCATTGTCCTGACTTGAATTACAAAGAAAGAAGCTGGGACCTAACAGAATCCAGAGGAAAAGACAGTATAACTTCTCTCTCACCTCCACCAACGCATAAAGCTCAGGCCCGGCTTCAATTATCATGCTAACTAATGCGTGCCTCAGAGATTCAAAACAATGAGCTTTCCTCAGAAAGAGCTACAAATAATGTCCAGATCAAAGGAGCGCACCGATAACTGAAAACAGTGCAGTGACGTTGAGGGGAGCTTTCCATTCCTCGTGGAAAAACATACAAGGAGCATCTGGGAACAAGACATTTCATGGTTTTTGGAGTTCTGGCACGTCTGCTATTGTGACCAGCAGACAGGGAGAGGGCAGGATGCCGCAACGCGTCTCTTAGCAGCAGTGAAAAAGTGGAGTGCGGAGGACACCCACATCCTTCCCTCCGGGAGGGAGGGGCAAGTGATGTCTTTCAATGCCTGTCTGTGCTCTACAGCAAGCCTACATCACGCTGTATCTATAGTTACAGCCTTTTGAAGATTCTCAGAAGCCTGGCTGTGTATGTGAAAAAAACCCCAGCAAAGTTTATTTCATAATCAGACACACCACCAGGCACTCCAACGTTTTAAAAACCTGCTCTTCTGCAAATGTCCGTCGGCATTCAACCCAGTACCTCTAATGACACCACTTCAAAGCAAACATTTAACATTCTTCCAGGTAGGCCTATAGAGCTAAATATAGGACTTTGGAAAGGGAAACTAAAACAGAATAAAAATGGAGGCTAAAACATTCATATGCATATTTTCAGGGAAAATTCGTTGCATATCGTTCACAGCTCATCACGTAGCTCTTCCCTGTGGAAGAACAGGAGGACTACAACGCCGCTGAAAGAACGTTCCTGCATGGCCGTGTGGGAGTGAGATTCGCTGCAAGTCTTGTAAGTGGGCAGATAGTATGGCGTGCTTCTAAGACCTGGCCGCCCTGCCTCCTAGCAACACCACGGTCGCCAGTCAACAAAGCTCGGAATGGCATGAGAAGTCCCATATCCTCATAAATGTCACCATTAATCCAGTGGGGTGCGTCAGCCTGTTTCATTAACATCGAGAGCAACAAGAAAAAAAGACTATGGAAGGAAAGTCGTTGGAGGCAAAAGGGCGACAAGGACACTTTCACGACGTTCCGGCGGATGGACCCAAATAAGTGAAGGGTCCCGCTGGGACCGCGCAGCGATGTAGACGCCGCAGATTCTGACGGACCTCAACCCTCTGGATCCTTTTAGTACAAGTGATTTCCAGGCAAAGAAAACTACTGTTCAAACATATTTAATTTATTAATTTATCTAAATAAGCATCAATTGCAAGTCTCACTCACCTCAGACGACCTCAACTTCAGATGAGCCAAATGAGTGGAAACTTTATCTGCATTTATTACCGTTCGGTATCTCAGCATCGTTTAAAGTATACGGGCATTCTTATAACAACAACAACAATTAGAATTAAAACGTAATACAAAATAATAATAATGATAATAAATGCAGAATTATAAGTATGATTATTTGACTAATACGTGTTAGATGGACCATCACAGAATTGTATGGGCAATAGGAGTCGCAGGCCTAGTGTTTGGCTTTACACAATCTCTTGTCTGAATTTCCAAGTAAGCCTTCTTAATATGTTCTATGCTGATGGAAGCAATACGCGGATAGAAGCGGCTTGAAACGGACATAACAAAGACCAATTCCCTGTCTGTCCCTTCAGTTTCAATCTGTGCAGTTTCTCTCCAAGTGTCATAAATTCCAAAGAAAGCCTCGGGTCTTATAGTTGGCATGTCTTTGCTTTCCTGGGAGAATGCTATCCATTTAACTGAAAGAAACTTAGCCCTGTGCACAAACAAGGCAGACAAATTCCCAGCGATGAATTCATCTTTTTTTATTTTCTCACCCTGACCGCCTGCTTAACTAGATAAGCCAGTAAACTGCAGAAGAGCAAAACAGCTGAAAAACAGTTAGGCCTAATGCAGAAGGTGGATCAAACAACACTTTGGCGATAGATATCACTTCGTTGTTAGCCCCTATAAAAGATTTACAATCAGAAACAGCTGAGGAAATGCATAGTCTTTATTGGACATTTATACCCTCTATATTTCTCCCTCTGTACGCCAACAGAATTCTGCACACAGTAGACGCACAAATCTACACAGCCTGCTATATGGTACTTATCTTTGTTAAACATTTAGAAGAGTGGCCCGCATTGCCCTGGGCATGCATCCAGGAATAAATGACAGTAGAATCCTCAAAAAGCCTTCTGCTCTTGATGTAGGATGTGCTAGAGGGACGGACAGCGAATACACCATATAAGGTGTGTTAAATGTGACTTATTGGAAGATGTGAGAATTTTAAATCTTCCTCTGAACTGTACTGGAAGCCTAGCCTTGCAGGGTGGCACATAGCTGGCCATATCTTTGCCCCAGGGACGGAAGGTAAAAGTTGGCAGGGAATTTCCTGCCTCGTCCCAAAACGGTGACTCCTCGAGTTGAGCTGGCTCCAGCGGTCTGACCGCATCATCTGCGGTCCTTCAGCACCATGCTGTGCAGATCAGCTGGTGGACTGCACAGCTAAATGAAAGTGATGGCTGGCTGCAAGCACTTTGGAAGACAGATATGCTTCCACCCAAATTGACTAAGGATGTTGTAGAGTTGCGATGAGCTCATTATTGCAATTTAGCATTCCACATTTGAGAGTAAAGGAAAATGGGGGGTAAATAAATAAAAAAAATCTAGTTCTATGTGATGATGTCAGTAGGCTTTGGTAAAGGTATCAGTCCATTAAATACATTTTTCTCTTCATTGCATTAATTGTGAAAAGACTAGATTGTTTTTTGCTGTGCAATGCTTCTTTCGGTCAGCCCAAAAAAGAAATTAGCAAAACTCATGCAGAAACAGTCTGCGTAGTCCTAAAGATTTTCAAATGGGAACATTATGTTGTTTACGGGAAAAACTGTTATCGTCCGCAAACAAACCCTTCCATTTTCAAATCGATTTCTACCATTCGGTGGAGGATGAAGCCTTCTTGTCCAACTGTTCTATGCTATTCATTCAGTCCTCGGCACAGCACCAAGGCAAACCTGCATACAAATTTTAAAAAAATGTTCACATACACTGAAACGAGAAGACAAAAGGCTGGAGCAGCAACCATGACAACGATAAGTAATGCCGATGTGGTTCATGCCGGCAGCCCGGTTGACATGGCAACCTCGACAGGAATCAGGTCTTCAGCCAGGCCTCAGCTGGCTGGGTGCGAGGCCGACATCAGTGACCTAATGGCCGACAGCAATCCCAGGCTGCGCGCCACTAAATTAGGGTGGTCTCCTTTTTCCCACATGGGTTCCCTCCCATCCCTTCTGCCTGGATCAAGCCCCCTTCACTGGGGGGGGAGGGGGTTCAGATGAGAGGCTCTCGTGGGGCCAAACACCAGATCTTAATCAAGATCACAGAGTCAGGCATAGAGCACAGAACCACCCGTATCTGGTGCCCACAATGATGGCACACAACAAGTGTCCCCTCCAGGGAGCTTGTTTTAGAAGTGAACAGGCAGGGCCTGTGATCTTTGCTCATCCTCTTTCCAGAACCTTGGGGGGGGGGGGGGGGGTTGAATTATAACAAGAGACACATGACTTTGTAAAAGCTCATGATTTTGCTGCATTGCGCACTTGCACAATTCACTGAAACTGATCGCTGACTCCAATGATAGAAAACATAAGAAGCTCAATACCTGTATAATGCTTTCAAACGATGACAATGTTGAATTCTGTCAGAACGAGTTCATTTATTACTCGGACTTGAAAAAACACCCTGGACTGAAGTTCAAGATGTGTGGATGATTATCTGGAATAAACCTGGAAACCAACTACCTGGAGACCAGATTCCCCATACAGGGAAAAAGACCTGTACTGCCTTCTAAATTAATGATCAGAACAGTGGGAAAGATACACGCACCATTTCTTTGCAAGTACAAGTGAAAGACAACTGAAACTTATGGCCTATGTGAAAGTTGGTTACGAGAGAAAGATGAATACACAAAGCGTGCAACAACTAGCGCTATCAAGCTATTTACTAGCACAATTTACATACTCACAGCTGGTCCAAACACATTATGAAACACTCAACGCGGCCACTCAGAAGAATCCCTGCAGCAACAATTAAGCATCTCTTCTTTCGTTTCGAAAGCCCATCTCCTTGATTACACAGGTCAGCCAGAACGTACACAACCCCGAAGGGCCAGGTCCATTTGTTATGACATGTCTGCTGAAGGGGAGAGCGATGGCGGCGTGGGTGGTTTAGCTGTGGTCTGCTCGCAAGAGGAAGTATGTGTTGAGATCAGATACTGCTGACGCAGGCAGAAAGTGGGTAGCGCAGGGCTGCCAGCCAATTTGTTTTTCGGACATAAGCGATAACACGTTGTTGTCCGTAAATATGGGCGGACAGCTAAGACTTGTGCTGTTGTACTGGCTACAGATTAATTTACTCATATCCATCCGTAAGTTAACGTAAAAATGACAACCGCACTTAATGGTTATCACGTCTCCCATTTGCTGGGTTCTCCCCGGACTTTCCACTATTCTTGACAACACAGCAGATGAACTGTAGATTGGCGCACGAACCGTACATGTCCTGAGCAGAGCTCCTACGCTGGTTCCATGAAAAAAGCAACGACACATAAATGGCTGAAGGGATGTAGGGTATTGCTGAATAATATGGGCTTGCACTTCCTGTTTATATTAACCTCACAGCTAGAACGCTTGATAGGCTACCACATAGGTTTCAGGTTAATTCCATTTAAATTCGGTAAATTCAGAAAAGGAACCGACATTAAATTCATTCTTGTTATGTTCTAGTCGTGTGGGTTTTTGTTACGTACCCTTCTGTGTATTGTTCTGATTTGTGGTTCTATACATACACTTTTTCATGTGTTCCGCCGCCTGGCAATTCTGCGCTGTTTTCTCTCGCCTCCGTTCACGGAGTTTACTTTCGTTCCTGTACGCTTCGTTTGTAATACCCGGCACTACTAACGATTATATAGGACTTGTGAATATTACTAACTGACTAAACACGGGTGTGATTAACTAATCTACTAACGTTAGGGCTTAATAGAATTATTACTAACACAAACTAACAAGTTAATTCCCATCACGTTTCCACAGCTGTTTAATGTTTCCTTACGTTTCTTGTCATTTGTCGTTTTTACTAATTTACTAACGTCAGGGCTAGGATAGGATATTACTAACGATTTACTAATTGCCTTGTTACGTGTCAAGATGTTTTCCATTTCCTACTTCTAATCGAGCTAATTGTTTGCACCTGTCTACATCACATTTAAGCCCAGTGTTCTAGTTGCTCTGTGCGAGATCGTCATTTGTTGTTCCCTTCCTTCGCTGCTATCTACCTGTTCCCTGTTTCCAGTTTCCGAGTTCCCTAGTGCCTTTCCGAGTAAGTGTTTTGCGTTTGTTTTTCCCTGGTTTAGTTTTGCGTTCGTTTGTCTTAGGACCTGTTTGTTTCTGAGTTTTGTTTCTTGTTGTTTTCTAGTTTATTTAGTTATTTGTTTTGATTGTCAGTGTTTTGTTTTTCTAGTCTGGATTCCGTGTTTTCGACCTCGGTCTGTGTTCTCGCTACCCTTCTCTGCCTGCCGTTATTGTACCTCTGCCAAGCCCTTCTGTTTTTGACCCCTGCCTGTGCACTACTCTTTTGGATCCTGATTTTGTACCGTACTGACATTAAACATCGGTTTTTTTGTACCCCTGCCTGCTATTGGGTCCCTATTCTCCACCGATCATAACAGTACGATCTCGCCATCTGGGACCCAGCAGGCCTCCCCTTCCCCATGGAGATTGACCCCTTCGGCTCAGATTCCTATGAGGAATACCTCATGGGGATCTGGGGCCAAAACCCTGAGTTCGCCCGCCGACATGCCGACCACTACCCATCACCCCGGACTCCTCTACCCAGCTCCCACTCCATTAGGCTCGGAGTTATTTCCCTCGATCAGCACGACTCCGAGCCTAGCTACAACCCACCACCTGCTACCTTTGATGGTACCCGCCTTGCCCGCTGCCCACGGGGCTATGGCCCCAGGAGTAAGCAGTGGGGTCATGGTTCCCGGCTCCGTCAACGGGCTCGGCCATCCATTGACGGAGGATCCATCTCATCGTCCCGTCCCAGCTCTCCTGTTCCGTCCTTTCCCTGCTCCCCTGTTCCGTTCCGTCCAAGCTCTCCTGTCCCGTCCCGTCCCAGATCTCCTGTTCCGTCCCGTCCCAGCTCCCCTGTCCCGTTCCGTCCCAGCTCCCCTGTCCTGTCCTGTCCCAGATCTCCTGTTCCGTCCCGTCCCAGCTCCCCTGTCCCGTTCCGTCCCAGCTCCCCTGTCCCGTTCCGTCCCAGCTCCCCTGTCCCGTTCCGTCCCAGCTCCCCTGTCCCGTTCAGTCCCAGCTCCCCTGTCCCGGTCTATCCCAGAACTCCGGTTCCGTTCCGTCCCAGCCCCCCTGTTTCGTTCTGTCCCAGCCCCCCTGTTCCGTTCCGTCCTAGCTCCCCTGTTCCGGTCTATCCCAGCTCCCCTGTCCCGTTCCGTCCCAGCTCCCCTGTCCCGTTCCGTCCCAGCTCCCCTGTCCCGTTCTGTCCCAGCTCCCCTGTCCCGTGCCGTCCCAGCTCCCCTGTCCCGTCCCGTCCCAGATCTCCTGTTCCGTCCCGTCCCAACTCTCCTGTTCCGTTCCGTCACAGCTCTCCTTTCCAGTTCCGTCCCAGCTCTCTGGTTCCGCCCCGGTCCATGCCTCCTGTCCCTCCCCAGTCCATGCCTCCTGTCCCTCCCCGGTCCATGCCTACTGTCCCTCCCCGGTCCATGCCTCCTGCCTCTCCCCGGTCCATGCCTCCTGTTCCTCCCCGGTCCATGCCTCCTGTTCCTCCCCGGTCCATTCCTCCTGTCCCTTCCCGGTCCATGCCTCCTGTCCCTCCCCGGTCCATGCCTCCTGTCACTCCCCGGTCCATGCCTCCTGTCACTCCCCTGTCCATGCCTCCTGTCACTCCCCGGTCCATGCCTCCTGTCACTCCCCGGTCCATGCCTCCTGTCACTCCCCGGTCCATGCCTCCTGTCACTCCCCGGTCCATGCCTCCTGTCACTCCCCGGTCCATGCCTACTGTCACTCCCCGGTCCATGCCTCCTGTCCCTCCCCGGTCCATGCCTCCTGTTCCTCCCCGGTCCATGCCTCCTGTCCCTCCCCGGTCCATGCCTCCTGTCCCTCCCCGGTCCATGCCTCCTGTCCCTCCCCGGTCCATGCCTCCTGTCCCTCCCCGGTCCATGCCTCCTGTCCCTCCCCGGTCCATGCCTCCTGTCACTCCCCGGTCCATGCCTCCTGTCACTCCCCGGTCCATTCCTCCTGTCACTCCCCGGTCCATGCCTATGGCCCCGTCCGGTCCCGGGCCTCCGGGCCCGTTTCGTTCCACGCCAACAGTCCCGTCCTGCTCCCTGCCTCCTCTCAAGTTGCCGAGCCAGCTAGTCTCCTCTCCTGAGCGGCCCAGTCCGCTAGTCTCCTCGCCTGAGCGGCCCAGTCCGCTAGTCTCCTCTCCTGAGCGGCCCAGTCCGCTAGTCTCCTCGCCTGAGCGGCCCAGTCCGCTAGTCTCCTCGCCTGAGCGGCCCAGTCCGCTAGTCTCCTCGCCTGAGCGGCCCAGTCCGCTAGTCTCCTCGCCTGAGCGGCCCAGTCCGCTAGTCTCCTCGCCTGAGCGGCCCAGTCCGCTAGTCTCCTCGCCTGAGCGGCCCAGTCCGCTAGTCTCCTCTCCTGAGCGGCCCAGTCCGCTAGTCTCCTCGCCTGAGCGGCCCAGTCCGCTAGTCTCCTCGCCTGAGCGGCCCAGTCCGCTAGTCTCCTCGCCTGAGCGGCCCAGTCCGCTAGTCTCCTCGCCTGAGCGGCCCAGTCCGCTAGTCTCCTCGCCTGAGCGGCCCAGTCCGCTAGTCTCCTCGCCTGAGCGGCCCAGTCCGCTAGTCTCCTCTCCTGAGCGGCCCAGTCCGCTAGTCTCCTCTCCAGAGTGGCCCAGTCCGCTAGTCTCCTCGCCTGAGCGGCCCAGTCCGCTAGTCTTCTCTCCTGAGCGGCCCAGTCCGCTAGTCTCCTCTCCTGAGCGATGCAGCCGTCGCCGCCGGCCTCCTGAGCGATGCAGCCGTCGCCGCCGGCCTCCTGAGCGATGCAGCCGTCGCCGCCGGCCTCCTGAGCGATGCAGCCGTCGCCGCCGGCCTCCGGAGCGATGCAGCCGTCGCCGCCGGCCTCCTGAGCGATGCAGCCGTCGCCGCTTTCCTCCTGAGCGGTGCAGCCTTCCACACCGCCGCCATCCTCCTGAGCGGTGCAACCTTCGCCGCCGCCGTCCTCCTGAGCGGTGCAGCCTTCGCCGCCGGCCTCCTGAGCGATGCAGCCGTTGCCGCCGGCCTCCTGAGCGATGCAGCCGTCGCCGCCGGCCTCCTGAGCGATGCAGCCGTCGCCGCTTTCCTCCTGAGCGGTGCAGCCTTCCACACCGCCGCCATCCTCCTGAGCGGTGCAACCTTCGCCGCCGCCGTCCTCCTGAGCGGTGCAGCCTTCGCCGCCGCCGTCATCCTGAGCGGTGCATCCTTCCACACCGCTGCCGTCCTCCTGAGCGGTGCAGCCTTCGCCACCGCCGTCCTCCTGAGCGGTGCAGCCTTCAACGCCGCCGCCTTCCTCCTGAGCGGTGCAGCCTTCCACACCGCCGCCATCCTCCTGAGCGGTGCAACCTTCGCCGCCGGCCTCCTGAGCGATGCAGCCGTCGCCGCCTTCCTCCTGAGCGGTGCAGCCTTCCACACCGCCGCCGCCCTCCTGAGCGGTGCAGCCATCACCATCGCCGCCGTCCTCCTGAGCGGTGCAGCCTTCGCCGCCGCCGTCCTCCTGAGCCGTGCAGCCGCCGCAGTCCACCTGAGCGGTCGCTTGGGCGACGCTGTGTCTGTCCTTGTTGCCCTCCTCCGGTCCCCCTCCACCCACCCTGCTCATCATTCGGGACATGTCGAACATTTCACCCCCTGAACTGTTGCATTATTCTGGTCCTTGTTGCCCTCCTCCGGTCCCCCTCCACCCACCCTGCTCATCAATTGGGACATGTCGAACATTTCATCCCCTGAACTGTTGCATTATTCTGGTCCTTGTTGCCCTCCTCCGGTCCCCCTCCACCCACCCTGCTCTTCAATCGGGACATTTTCGAACATTTTCACCCCCCTGAACTGTGGCATCTAATTCTGTTCCCCGTATCCCTCCTCCGGTCCCCCACCTCCCACCCTGCCTTGTGTTAGATGTTGGGGACGTCTGGAAGCCGTCCCTTGGGGGGGGGGTTATGTTATGTTCTAGTCGTGTGGGTTTTTGTTACGTACCCTTCTGTGTATTGTTCTGATTTGTGGTTCTATACATACACTTTTTCATGTGTTCCGCCGCCTGGCAATTCTGCGCTGTTTTCTCTCGCCTCCGTTCACGGAGTTTACTTTCGTTCCTGTACGCTTCGTTTGTAATACCCGGCACTACTAACGATTATATAGGACTTGTGAATATTACTAACTGACTAAACACGGGTGTGATTAACTAATCTACTAACGTTAGGGCTTAATAGAATTATTACTAACACAAACTAACAAGTTAATTCCCATCACGTTTCCACAGCTGTTTAATGTTTCCTTACGTTTCTTGTCATTTGTCGTTTTTACTAATTTACTAACGTCAGGGCTAGGATAGGATATTACTAACGATTTACTAATTGCCTTGTTACGTGTCAAGATGTTTTCCATTTCCTACTTCTAATCGAGCTAATTGTTTGCACCTGTCTACATCACATTTAAGCCCAGTGTTCTAGTTGCTCTGTGCGAGATCGTCATTTGTTGTTCCCTTCCTTCGCTGCTATCTACCTGTTCCCTGTTTCCAGTTTCCGAGTTCCCTAGTGCCTTTCCGAGTAAGTGTTTTGCGTTTGTTTTTCCCTGGTTTAGTTTTGCGTTCGTTTGTCTTAGGACCTGTTTGTTTCTGAGTTTTGTTTCTTGTTGTTTTCTAGTTTATTTAGTTATTTGTTTTGATTGTCAGTGTTTTGTTTTTCTAGTCTGGATTCCGTGTTTTCGACCTCGGTCTGTGTTCTCGCTACCCTTCTCTGCCTGCCGTTATTGTACCTCTGCCAAGCCCTTCTGTTTTTGACCCCTGCCTGTGCACTACTCTTTTGGATCCTGATTTTGTACCGTACTGACATTAAACATCGGTTTTTTTGTACCCCTGCCTGCTATTGGGTCCCTATTCTCCACCGATCATAACAATTCTATAATGTTCTATGTGAGTTTTATCAATTCATTTCTTAAATTGACTGAGCCGAGATAGAATCGACCAGCCAACCACGATACCGCACATCACATGCAGTTCCTGTACATATCCTTTGCTCTTTCAGGTAAGCCTCAGAAGATATTTTGAGGATCAGCACATGTATAGCTGTTTTACTTCATATCACAAACTCAAACACTTCTATTCATGAAGGGCTGGACATTTTTTGCTATTCTGAGCTGTGGTAATTCAGGGTTGCCAGAGAAATTCTTGCCAGCCATACTTCCTGTCATTTAATTGGTCAAAAAAAATAAAAAAGAGAAAAACTGAAAACACAAGTAACAGAGACAGACAGAGGCACAGCCCAACAGAGAGGTCAAGGCTGTGAGCTTGACGGTTCGAGCACAGAGCACAACCCTCAGGGCAGAGCTGCCTCCAACGTCCTGTTCCTGGCCTTATCCTGTCCATACAGAACTGCCACTTTCCCTCCCAGGAAACAGGAAGACACAGACAGCCTTGCTTCTTGGTAACAACTAAATGCTCACAAAGCTGTCTGTGAATCATTAACACATACACAGCCTTTACTGCGTAACCAAAACAAGGAAACCGGAGTCTGTTTTGTTCCTCTTCCTTTGCAATATTTTCACCCTTGCTTTCATCTGTTTACCAATTTCCCTGCCCTGGCAATTCTCAACCAGAGTCACTACCACACTGAGGTCAAAAAGGCAGAGCAGCTGAGAGGGTGGGCTAAATACCCTCTGAACACACCCGTTGCACAGCTTGCCCTAAAGAACACCAGGGTGCAGTTTTTCCAAGTCATACTTTCTGAGACTTTCCTTCACCCAGGTTCCCCCCGCCAATGACGCACAAAGCCCCAGCGCCTCAGCTAAATGCATTGAGAGTTTTCCCACTCGGGAGGGAGTGGAAAAATCACGTCTACCAACACCATCAGGGTGTGACGTTACGCGCAAAACTCTCTGAGAAAGGTCCGGGCCAAGTCCTAAACCTGTGACGTTTCTAATTTTTTCCCTCCTAGAAAGGGGTTCTGCTGCCATGTCTGCCCTCCAACCCCCGCCCCGCCCCCGATGTAAAAATGTGTACCCTGCCAGTCATCTGCAGGCCCGCCTGTGCTGATTCTGCAAAACTATTCCAGCTGGGGCAAAACATCTCGGCTCGACTCTTTGACGGAGAACAAACCGGCTTGCGGACTTCTACTGACCTCGGCGGAACCGCTCTTTCTGAAGCCATCGCTTTGGCAGGCTCATTCTGCGATATGTTTGCGAGGGTGAGGAGAGCCGCGGTTTGGGGAAAGTTGCTTGCGCAGCTGCCAGGGAGGACCGGTTTTGAGGAAATGTTTATACAAAGAAAAGCACACACGGCGGCATGTGCAGTTCGTCGAGGAGAGGACACGGTTTTCACAAGCGAGCGGGACCAGCGTCCATGGCCAAGAAATAACACGAGCGTATGACTCACAGCCCTATCTGTCCTTGGGCTATGCAGAGCTAAAGGCTCACAGAAAGTTTATGAGTGCTGGGGAGAGGGGAGGCACAAGAAACGTTCAAAGAAAGGAAAAGCTGAGGTCAGCCTTTCACACACAGTGCGAACAAACTCATCAGTCACAAGTTTCAGTCTTGCTGAATATTAGCGAGGGTAAACTCAAACCTGGGAGAACGTCTCACTCTGAAACATTTTCTGATAAAACAAGCAGCCAAAACATTATTTGTTAAATTTATTTTCCGACCGGACTGTTCCAGAAAAAGTGGACCGCACAATAGCACATCCCACAAACACAAACCACAGTCAATTAATGAATATAGTGACTAAGCAGCAATATTATCTCGTAGCTCACAAAGTAGCAAAATCCCAGGCTGCACATCAAAACTACCCCCAACTGATTCTGATGAATAATCAGCATGTAAAAAGTTCAAGTGATGCTCTGAGTGCTGATCTCGAGAGGAGGAGGAGGGAAGGGGTGTAAATAGCCGTTTCCCTAACTGCGCCTTGGCAGTGCAAACCAGGCGAGGGACGGACGTGTGCCAGGTGGAGTTTTGGACAGGCGCTACAGCTCCCGGCACACCGCTGGCTCTTGAAAGAAAATGTGCCCGCTTCCTGTGCTGAGTGTACAGAGAAGAGAAGGCACTTGGACATGTGCTGAGGCAGATGTACACACACCAGCAGCCTGGCTGCTGCCCTCCCCCTTTCCTCCTGTGCTCTCTCACTCTCTCACTCTCTCACTCTCTCACTCTTTCTATCACAGTCTCTGTCTCTCTCTCTCCCTCCCTCTCTCACACACACACTCACAATAAATGTAGCTTTACCAGAATAATGAGTACATATTTATGTTGCTAATCCATACTCGGAAATAAAATAATACATAACAAATGGACACATACACACACCCACAAAACAACCAAACAAAACGTGGGCTAAGTTTAAGGTACAATGCACTTTCAGATATCCAAAAAAGTTTTATAGAGATCAAATCAGTTTTTTGGAGACATTTTCTTTTAAAATCCCATTTTCCTTTCATCAGGCAACGAGACAGTTATATCTGGACCTTCAGACAATTAGAAATGATTTAATATTCATGTTCAAGAAACAGTTATGTTGAGGTGTGCCTGCCAGCTGTGTACTACAACATGTAAGCTCAAGTGGTTGGCTGAAACTAGGACGAATATCAATTGTTAATGTATCAGGGGCTCATAAATATCAGAGCTGGTGGCTATTTCAAGATGGCTTACAAAACAAAAATCGCATGAGTATTTTGTCATTTACATTTTTAAAATATTCCGTAGGTATGGTATTCAAGAGCTAATATTAATTCCTGAATGCTTATACCATGGCACATTAGTACATGCATCTCTTATGCAGTATGCATGCCAATACAATATGGACAGCTCTGTATTGTGTATTGTGTCAATGTACTGCAACAAAAGGCATTCTATCAGTGAAATCCTGGTAATGTAATGTAAATAAAAAATATCACTCGACATGTGCAGAATATAAAATGGGAACAATATTTGAATTGAATAGGCTACTCCTCAAGAAAAGCAAAAAAAAATAAAAAAATCAAGGTCATGGCTTTTTTCCCCAGTAGGTCTTGATGACAAATGAATTCTCCATTTGAATCTTGCAAAGCGCCTTCAATGGAAGAGAGGACCCCCAGTCAGCCGAGAGCCATGATTTCGACTTCATTCGCTTTTCTTTGAAACAGCTGTGTTCTTTCCTTCCATGTCCTGTACTTTACTTCTATCCCACAGGCTTTTCATTTAATCTCAAAGCCAATCAGTTCACAGATCTAAAGGCAGCCTTTTATATACATATACCGCGTTCATAAAACCACAGGAAGAAAGCCAGTCTGTCCAGAGTGAAACTGCAAGGGGTTTTTCTGAGGGCCGACCCAATCTGGTTTTATCGCAGACTTGTGGCAATGCGGTGAGGTCCTCTTTGGAGGGTGACCTTTGAAGTGTGAGAGCCAATTAAATACTTTTGGTCACAGAGAATAACGAGCCTATAGCCTAGTCATTGTAAACGGATTCATCAAAGTGGCCACCGGCTCTGAGGATATTTTAAATAATCTGTGCTTTATCCTTACAGGATAAAGTAACGAGATGCCAAAGGAAAGAGCGGGTGATATCCGAGGATAGATAGTGAGACTGTCGAAACGCAAGCACTCGCTCTGCAGGACTGCCTGGCTTGACATTTCTGCAAAAGTATAGGCCACAAACAAGCTTCACCTCTAGCTTGTAGATCTTTATTCTTTAAATCACCATCCAGCACTTGACCTCTTCTTCTTTCCGCCCTCATGAGGGCCTACATAAAGTTGATGGCATAACTTTGACAGCTATTGAAACCGTAACCGTTAATCAAGAGAGGAGAACGTAGTGAAAGAGTGAGATTCACAGTCAGAGCCAGTTAGTAACTAGCTAGATAAGCCGCCTAACTTGCTCAAATCCTTTATTTGTTACACTTATTTGTTTGCAATTTTCTAGCTATCGAATTGTTACCACAGCTCCATTCATAAAGTGTCAATGTGGACATTTGAATATTTGAACCAGTGTTGGAGGTCTCGAGGCTGGTCTTGGCCTCGAGACCGTTAAAAACAGCCTCGGCCTCGGAAAGCAAGGACTCGGACTCGACCCTTCCGGACTCCATGACTTGGGTCGAGGCCGACTCGAGGACGCCAAATTTGACTCTTATTTTTCCCAACATTTCCCTTGTTTTCAGTTTCAATTACTTTAGATTTTTTCCTTATTTTTGAAACTTACTTGAAAATGTATTGTATCATGTCTGTAGGAACTAGGGTGGGAATATTGTTCGCCGTCAAGCTTATCAATTCTATTATCGATTCCAGTATGTATTCACGACAGCTACGCTTAGCAAAACAGCGTCACGTCATGCACGCTGTCATTTTTCATTCAGTCAGCGCATGGAAATTCACAACAGCTTGAGAAAATGACACGTAACGAGGCAATTAGTAAATCGTTAGTAGTTAACCTATCCTGACCTAGCATTAGTAAATTAGTAATTAAAATGTACGAGAAACGTAAGGTAAACATGAACACATGGTTAGATAGTTAGTATTACCCAATCCTGATCTAATGTTAGTATATTAGTAACTGGACAAGGGAGAATGAAACAATTAGGGAAGCGTGAGTGACAGCAAGAGAAGAAACAGCATGAACGCAAGGCTGCGGAAAAACATGGAAATATGTATGCAAACAATGAACTGCATCGTAACATAAACAGAAAATAAACTGTGACAAACACTAAACATGAAACATGGCATAAACATGACAGAAACGTAACATATTCAACAGATTTGTGGAGTGTGTGGACTTCCCTCGGGAGCCTATAACTAACTACAAGTGTAAAACTACAATGTTTTGATTGGTGGTAGACTAATATCTGACAACGATTTCCTGCTTGGTCACGGACAGATGAGTATATTTGGAAAGCGAATAACTAACCTAAATTAGCTAAATGATAATCTTAAATTTTTGTCATCTTCAGCTAATAAGAGGAGCCAGCTTGCCTCCAAAAAATGCTCAGGTAACATTAAAGATCTCATCTTTCTTCCATATAAATGTATAGGCTAAATTAGATCTGATAATATGATAATACAGAAACCAACGCAAAAGTTACGGTGCAGCTTTATGAAACACGCCTAGGAGCGTAACTAACTCATAAGTCAAGTTTCTGATCTTTGTTAGAGAATGAAACTCCAAAATATCCCAATCACAGAGCAGCAGTTAAAAAACAATATTTTAGCCATCTGTTTTGACATCCGTTAAACTGATAATTTATCCTCTTCTCTCGTCCTGGCCTTTTCATTATTTTCGGGTCTCTCTTATTTTCTTTGATGTCTGATATTTTTAAGCACTCGTATTGATCTAGCCAAATTACATTTACAATGCCATCTCAATTTACAGAATTATACAATTCTGACTGTTTTATTGGATGCTCTGCCATGTGTGCAGGCATAAATATAGCAGATAAATATTTCCCATAACATGACTAAGAAATATGAATGAAAAATGAATGCTTTATACTTTATAAATATTATGTCATTGAATCCATTTTAGATGACCACCCAATACTAATAGTAGCCAAATAGTTGATCTTTTAATAGCCTGGGAGCAAATTATATTTAAGTAAAAGCTTCGCAAAGTTCGTCCAGTTCTCAAAAATATACCCATTCTGTAATGTACGAGTCAATAAAATAGACAAACTAAATATACTTTCATTTCTGATACATGGCATCCCCTGAACTGTACAGAAAGCTAGCTGTCGTTGTTTTAGTTTTATTGTCGTTCAGTCAGAGTGACTATTTTCGCCAGTCAGTGTGGATAAAAGACTAAACGCTGTCTAGTTGTCCAGTCGAGTCAGGTCTCGAATAAGGGATTTCCAAGTCGCTGAAATGCAGCAGGGATTTCAGTGCGTGTCACTAGTCGTAGCAAGCTAGCGCGCTACGTACTATTATATACAACCGCGCCGCCGCATCGTAACACGTAAACAAAAGCAGACTGCGCACGCATCCGGGTACTTGTGTATGTACTGTCAAAGATCTTTGGTACTGTGTACCATATCGGTGAGCTTTCCACACCACGTGAAACATCAACCAAGTTTTTAAATGTCTTAGTTCTCGAATAATATGTTTTGGTTACTATGAGCACGAGAAGTATGAAGAGAACCATCCAGTGGATTATAGTGCATACATACTAGGCATTATTTGCATTTTAAAATAAGTCAATCTCGTGTTGTGGAGCACCGACTTGCGTGGGTTGTCGAGTGACGCGACTTCCGAGATATTTAACGTTGACTGTATGATGTTGGTATACTGGCACGAAGGAACCAGTACAGTGCTACATTATATGTGTTCACCTATTCATATACAAACAGTATACATACGTGTATGTATAAATTGCACAACTCTACATTATTTTGGCACAAATACAAATTTTCCCTGTCTGGAACTTATATACATACATGTATCTAGGACTTTTTAAAAAAGCATATAAATACACATGGTAGAATTTTTAGCACTGGACTCGGATGATGTGGACTCGGACTCGGAAGTTGTGGACTCGACTACAACACTGATTTGAACATTGTGGCAAACGTTTCATATTCTTAGAAAGGAAAGCTTGCCATTACAAACATATCTATTAGCTATATCACAAAAGCTGCCTCTTTAACTGGTAAGGCTGTGGCACAAAAACAAAACAGAAATGCCAAAATTCAAGCATTTTTCTCAACTAATTCTTTCTCAACAAATCTTTTTCACAAATACAGCATCCCTCACCTTACAGTTAGCTGGCAATTGGCACAAATGACTAAAAAGGCTGCTCTCACCTCCGTGGGCTGTGTGAATACCAATTAACAGGAGAGATAAGGCTCTTTCTCTCGAAGGCCCTACGGCCATTTGTCCCACAGCCTCAATGTGCAAGTTATTTTCAGAATACTTTCAACAGGAAATATAAGCCTATACATTTTTATGACCTTTAATAAAGTGCTGGGGACAAAATCGGCCTTTTGAAAAAGTGCCTGGGACATGTCCCCAGTGTCCCTATTGAAAAGGACACTTCCTGCATAATCAAACCCTAGGCTGCACCAAGCCATAGAAAAAGTTAACCTTGGCATTGCTGCTTGGAGAGAAAATCCATACGCTCCTCCTATGCAAATGTATAAATGTCACATGACGCAACCAAAATCCACCACCAACACCTCATCTGATCTTATGTAAAACTGCTAAAGAAAAAAAAGTGGTCATCATCCAAACAGCACATGATGATTGAAAATATATCATTGGTTTGTACCATATTTTATGTTGTGTGTCAACATACGATCCACCATTTTCTTTGCCCTACCCCTGTAAAACAGGGCTATTCCCTTGGAAAAGAATAAAAATACCAACCTATTAAAAGGCACTGATAGTCTTGTTAATTTGCAGTAGCCCTATTTTTAGACAAGTGCGAAAAAGTGAATCATCAGTCTGCACCCAAGGTTTTTGCGGTTGGAAATTCCCCCTTAAACAAAGTGGAGACAAGATTCTAAGGTGTGCCAAACCTATCCCAAAAATCCCCATCACTGAAACTGTGGAGACCTTGTCGGCACTCAGGGGCTGCGTAAGTACACAAATGACGGCGATGTCTCCTTGAGTCACCCTGCCTTCGCGTTAAGAGCATTTGTCTGCCAGAGGTTATCCCAAGGACAAGGCAGGAGAGCTGTGAGTTTCCCTTTCTCCCAGGTCCCTGCAGAATAAAATCATTTTAAAAAGGTTTGCTCTGAACAAAACTGTGCTTTGCTCGTAATTAGCGACTTTCCAAGTTCAGTAGCACAGATATTCACTGACATCTCAGAGGCAGGCAATTTGAACTCTCCTTCGGCGCTGCTTGCTTGTAAATACGAAACCGCGACGCTTCAGAAAAGACACAGAATGTCTGTGCGGACAACAGTAAAAGTACCAAGAGACATTAACACCTGATTTAACATTATCTAAAGTGTCGAAAAGACAACTTTAATGACAACGAAATGACAATGAGCCTCACTCACCAACCATTCTACAAACAAATCTGTTCTTAAGACTTTCTTTAAAATGTTTTAATGAAAATTCTGGCATTCACCAATATTTCCTTAACTGGGATTTTTTCTTGGGTAGAATAGAAGCTCAATATGCGAACATCAGTAAAAAAAATTTGTAAAAACGTTTTAAAGAAAGTCTTAAGAACAAATTTGTTTGCAGAATGATTGGTGAATGAGGCCCAATGTCAGGAAATAACTCGAAACACGATAAACACGTAGCATAAAAAGGCTAAAAAGGAGCGCAAGAGAAAACAGACACAGGAGACACGGCCAACAGCTGGGGCCCAGCGCTGCATTGCAATATTAATGACCAGAAAGCAAGGAGTGTTTTGGCATATTGATTGTGACTGAGGCTTGCATTGAGCCCTGCATCTGCCCCGTCACCCAGAAAAAAAGCATACGGCGCAATTCTGTGGACTCCTATCTCTATGCAACCTTCCATTACGTCTGACAACAAACATCTGTTTATTCCCACCAATAAGGTTTAAATACACTCAAGAACGCCTCCCCCAACTTAAAAAAAAAAATCTGCTCTGTAAGCAAACTTTTGACTGTTTATACTCAGAGTTCCTCTCGGATACCCTGGGTTTGACCTTGCTTTATTTTCTCGCACTCACATTGTTCTTCTTCCGTCTTTCTGGAAGTTACTGGCCTCAAATTAAAATTTTGAGAATAAAACCCTTGAGTAGCAAAATAATGACTGAGCCAATGTAGTCAGCTGACAAATTGTAGTTTTACTATTTTCACCTTACCAGTCTCATCAGCTAACCTCCCATCGCTATAACGGTGAGGACTATAAAGGGTGAATAACTGTGAATGAAATTCCCCTTTGATCCAACTCGACCATCCTCTCCTTGAAAACTCAAATGTGACAAAAGGACAGTAGGCCGAATGTACTGCTTATCGTGAGGTGGAGTTATAACCTAGTCACCCTTTAACACCTGCACATTCATGAAAACAGGGAAATGTAGAGCATCGCTGGAACTGGCACCAGAGGTGTAGTATAATGGTTAAGGAACTGGACTTGTAACTGAAAGGTTGCAGGTTCGATTCCCAGGTAGGACACTGCCGTTGTACCCTTGAGCAAGGTACTTAACCTGCATTGCTTCAGTATATATCCAGCTGTATGAATGGGTAAATGTAATAAGAAGTATGTAAGTCGCTCTGGATAAGAGCGTCTGCTAAATGCCTATAATGTAAAGGTGGAAATCCAGGGGACATAAAGTAAAAGTCCTACCGTGTGTTTCTTCCACCCATAGACTCAGCCAGCTGATTTCACTAATTAGTTATACCTCCTCGCTGAAAAATTACGTTAATTAGCAAATCCAGGTGATTGGAGCAAAATACTGGGAAAGACTTACTTTATGTCCCCTGGATTTCTACCTCTGACTGGCACATCATCACATTTATTCACTCTTCTTGAGAGCTAGTTTATAGTGAGATCAGTGGTAACTTGTTTTAGAGGCAGTGTTCCAGACAAGCTGCATGACTGAGTATTTTGAATCGAGGGCCACACAAAACAACTCTATAAACTACCTCACTGTGAAGTTTGAGTCGGTCTAATTGAGCCATATTAAATGGGAATGTAAAAAGACAAAGAGTTTTAGAAAATAGTTTTAGTTCAAACCATTTTCTTTTATGTATAGAGAAATCAGAAAATTCTAGCTTAATACAAAATTAAATAAGGAATAATACAAAATGATCAGTCATGAAGATTCAGGTGCCGGAACAACACTAGGCCTATGTTTTAATACATTGCGAAATAATCTATATAGTATGCAAATGATTTGGCACTCCTGTTTTGGGCACCCCTGTCAAAAGTGTATGTTAATGAATCTCTAAGTGAAAAAAAGCTGACCCAACTTACATCATTCAAAATGAATCTTCCTGTAATTTTTAATTTCATGATATATTTGCAGTTATTAAATATTCTATATGACAGGGTTCCAAAACCTTTGTATGTGCCATGTTCACTTTAGTTTATTATTTTGAATCAAATAGATAGTAATCATGCATTGGAATTTGCAGAAAGAGGTGTTTACTTTGTACAATACAACTGCGTGCTTGCGTGTGTGTGTGCGTGCGTGCGTATTCAAGACCATCCATGCCAGTTTCATCTGGTAAGATTCTTGAGGGTGGATGAGTAGTCAAATGCATTGAATAAAAAAATTATCAGTGAAAGTGAAAGTCAGATGTGTCAAATTGTAAATTGTGTTTTCTCCAAGCTTCAGTGAGAATCCCTCATCCGTCTTATCACACCCCTGACTAGATGCCGTTTCTGGCACCTTGAATTCATACACAGAACAGCAGAGCTGTAAAACAAATCAGTCATGCCAGTCAAAGGAAGGAACTGTCCATATGAAATATGTATTCCTAAAAAAAATTTATGAAAAAAAAAACGTTTTTGTCCGCTCAACGGAATCAAAACATTTTTTTTTGTCCAGCCAAATTCATGGCTTGGAATCGGGTTTGGATTCTGTGCTGCCACAGCATTCCTTACATAGCTTGAGCACTCAAATCTTGAATTTCAAGTTTTATGAGATCTTACGTCTGAGCCAGCACGGCGAAAGGCTCTTTGAAAAACAGCGTATCCACCCTGTGACAGGCATGTGCTTGGTTTCAGTGTAAACACATACGAAACACAACATAAACATAGTGTCACACATAAACATAGTGGCACACATCATTCTTATTCCATGCACAAGTGTTTTTTTGTAAGTTTTTTTTAAAGTTTTTTTTAATCACAAAATAAGCACAAACGTGATCGAACCAACTCTGGGTTTTTTACACACGCTGTACCAGCTCGCAAGCTCATGTTTATGCCACCAGGAGACACAGTACTAACATCCATAACATTGAGTCTTAAGTCCCCTTTATTTTTAAGTTGTTTTTGAAACAAATGACTCCAGCTGAAGCCTGAAATGGAAGGTAAAAGTTTCAGGATTTCTGTTTATTTGAACCGGAGATCGATGTACATTTTGTGCAGGTTTTACAGAGCTGCAATGCAAAACCTATATCCGGTGACCGTAGAAGAGGGACACGACATCCCAGAGATCAAACCCTACTGCGTTACGTCTAAAACTATGAGGACAAACATCACATACATTTCTGGAATCCATGATTTTGACCAGACAAGTCAACCATACAGCTTTAAAGTGCCATACGTATTTACCAGACTGAGAGACATAAGACTGTAAATGTAAGCAAAGCTGACCAGAGCTTGTCACTGGCACATGTGACATAACCACACTACTATAGAATAGAAGAATCACCCAACAACATCTGAAAAATTTGTGGCATTATTTTTTTTAGGCGCATGTCGCTCACCCATTTTTTTTCACAGCAGGTTTATACATAGCCCACCTCGACATAGCAAACTAATTTGAACAAACGTCAAACGTCTGTAAACCCGACCACAAAACAGACAGCCAGTTATGTGCCGTCATCAAATCCACGGAATGATACCTTTTCTACCTCAATGACATTGTTCAAGTCAACAAAGGCCAGCAAGCATACATACTTTCCTTTTGCAAACTGCACACTGAACATTAGTGTTTGCGCACAAACCACTGAACGCAAAACCTTTAAAGTGGATACCGACTCTCCTGCCCCACTTTAACGACTGTTTAGGGAAAAACCGAATTTCATAGATGACAAAAACCATTTAAAATTCTAAGCAAAAAAAACAAAAAAAACCAAGAATTTAATTTCCCATTTCCAGTTCAGGGGAACTAATAAGGCAAATGCCAATAACGAGCAGCTGTTTCCCTCCCAAAAAGAAACGCTCCCTTCCATTATCCTCTCCTGCCAATTTCACACTAATAATGTGGCCTCTCTCCAAGGCAACAACTTCTAGCTGGAAATCTGACAAAGAAGCCCTCGCCCACACTCCCCCCACCCACTCCTACTACTACACTGTTCTGTAATGCATCAATCATCAAGAGTTATTAGAGGTTTAGGCCCCAACCTAGGCCCCCTCTTGAGTCTGGACTTTCTTCACACTGGCCAATGAGCTGGCCGGCTGAGGGGACCGGATCTGAACGTGACCCGTGTATGAGATTTGATGCGCAAAAACTATTCTAGAGCCGCGTACGAATCCCTCCACGTGGTTGGGGGTCGGATCCCCACCGCGGCACTTTCCATCTCTATCCGTTACCCTCTCTGCTTTGTCCCTGTTTGAACAAAGCAGAAAATGTGAAACGAGGGCAGACTGTCCATTACTGATGGAACTTTGCAATTATTTTGCAATTGCAATTGTGCGAATGTTAATTATTTTACCTGGAAGCACCATTGATCCAAATCAAAGATAAAAGTAAGACAGAACTTGGAAATTACACTTTTGACAGAATTGTTTGCACTCACAATCTGCAAAACCTGATTTTAACAAATGAACACACACACACTCACTATTTCTACATGCGACTGTCAGGTAAACCCATGCATCCATCCTCACACTGTTCAGACACAAAGAAAGCCAGCAAGGACAGGAAATTAATGACACAAGCAGCAAAACTCAGGTTAGCCACCCGCCTTACCCTGCACGTACATCACGTGCTGCAGCCTGCCTCTCTGACTGCTGTTTAACAGAAAGTAAAAGTCGGGGGGAAAAATACATTCTAGATGTTCCTCTTTAATAACTAGTACAACAGGACCTATGTGCAGTCAGCATGTGGTAATATTTAAATACATTTGAGTTTTCCCCTTCACTGGCCAAGAGAGCCCGGTTTTTATGGCCAGCCGAGCGACTCAGTGGGAGATTCAGATGGTTACTGTGCGCCATGATCTGGTATGGAGTCTTGACTGTGTCAGTGTGTGTGGCCAAAAGCCCTGGTGATGCTCAGAGAGGAATGATTAAATTCTGTAGGGATTTATTTAGACTCACACAATACAGTGACTCCGTCGGTTGTTCAAGTGCGGACTCCTCGAGCTAAGATTCCGTACTGCAGAGTTTTCATTCTCTCCCAAACTGTCAGAGGACATTGCAGTGACAAGATGGGTATTGCAAGTACGATCGCATATTCCACATAAAAGGAAACTACTTACATCTTTCATTTGTGTGACTTTACGTTTTGTCTATAGGTGCGAGTAAAATTGATGTAAACGTAGGCTACATTTTGATTTGTGATTGTCGACATATTCCCATAGATTACCAATTAAGTTTGGACGCATAAACTAAACAAAGGCCTTCCATACTTAGATAAATACTACCAACTATGCCATTTCTTGGAAATGGTAAACACAACAAAACTATCTACATACCCAAGCTAGTATACTTGCCAAAAATGAGAACACATTTTCACAAGTCAAAATATAATTCAGTGAGAGTATCGCTTTTATTAACAACGCTTCTGTTTCAGGCTTGGACGACTGAAAAGAAGCTTGCGTCGCAAGAAATGGAGGGAGTGAAACCCACACAGACTCAATGCCGGTTTCACCTCAGCTAGGCTGACGACCAAGTTTGTGTGGGCTGTAATTTTGTTGTATTGACACGACGTTGCACAATCAAATCATGTCAACATTTTGAACGCACACTCAATTAACACGCAAACTCAACCCGCATGTTTACCAGTGGGCAGTAGGTTACTGCTGTGCTATGTTTAGGGACCAAAAAACAAGTGACACACCAAGTCAAAGTAAAAGACCCAACAAATTACCCAAACACCGTATTAAGGCACAAACAAAAACATATTAGCAAACAATTTAAGCCGGTGCAACAAGAGTGCATAACAATTTATTTGAATGGGAGTGTAACCAAAGGAAAAAAGGCTACATCATGTAGTCAATAACTGCTAATTTTCCCATAAACCTAAATTAAAGCATGCATAATTGTCTTACAAAAAGAGACTCTTGAAGTAGCTTCTAGGTGGGGTCAGTCTAATTAGACCATATCCTACACAACCAGATAAGAAGAAAACTAATACTGAGAAGTAGCCTACCCTTTCCAATGTTTACGATTATTTTTATATGTGCGTAAGAATTCAAGAAGTCTGAATTTAAAAAACCAGACATCTAGAGAACTCACACTCCATCAAGCAAAGAAAGAATGCTTCAAAAACAGTCAACATGAAAACGTTGCAAAACAAGATTTAATTAGCCTTTTATCAACATGATTATCAAATCAAATAAAAAAGGACAAGAAAACATACATTACAGCAGAGGTCCCCAACCCTGTTACTGGAGATCTATCATCCTGTAGGTTTTCATTTCAACTAATTTGGCACACCTGATTCTACTAATTAGCTGCTCAACAAGATCTCTAGCTGTTGAATGAGGTGTTGTTTATTATGGTTGAAGTGGAAACCTACAGGACAGTAGATCTCCAGGAACAGGGTTGGAGACCACTGCATTGCAGGCTATGTTAATCACATAACAGTAATCACAGTGGCCTCTATACAAAAAACAAATATACAACTGTACGTTTCATTATGATCAACAGTGGATTTGAACCTGGCATCTTCATTATCATAAAGTGACTGACTCACACCAACTACCAAAGCACAGCCTCTGCAGTCAAGATTGCTTTCCACAGTACATTATTCGTGTTGCCGAAATGCCAGCGCTCTGTGTGTGACGCGAGAGCAATAATGGCTCCAATTTACCGTAGGGTATGACGCTGCTGTGGCCGTATTTTCATAGGGATGAAAGGCGGCTCCTCACACATTTCACCATTTCTCCTCACCAAAGGAAACATCAACGTTCTTGAGAAAATGAGGGCCATTTCACATGGACACAAACGGGATTTGGGCCGCAGCGGGGGCCACATATTCTTAATGATGTGGAACAACACTAAGATCGATGACACTAACAAAAACCCAGCAGTGTGCACAATAACTGAAAGATTCAGAGTATAAACTCCTCTGTAATCTCCTCGGGCCTGGTTTACTAAGACCTTTAGCATGTGCAAACCTTTTTGCAAGAAAACTAAAAAAAATAATAACACAGCCAATTATCGGTGCAAAACAAATACCATGACCAATCATGTTATTGGTTTTGCATGTTATTGGTTTTGCATGACTATTTTAACAATTTTAACTATTAACTATTGTTTGCACATAGCATGGCCATCTACGTTGGATGTTAAATAAAAGAGAAGGCTAAACAGTGTATCCACTGTAGAGTTGATAAAGTAAAGGTGTGAGGAACACTATGAGGCAAAAAAGCAGCACGCATTCCCGGAACTGAAGCTCTGCACATGTACTCCCATGTATTGACAGCGTATGTATTTAAGTAAGAGAACAAGCTGAAAATAGCCAGCACCTGCTTAATCTCATATAAAAGCCTGCGCCATAAATCCCAGGTTTTGTAAAACTGCCAGGATACTCACAGTCATTCCAGTCACCCTTAAAAGTAAATACATTCACAGCACAATTTATTCATTTGGATTAAGGTATTCATTTATGGGGTCACCTTTTATAGGATAACGCTGGTAGTGTACTAAGTTGCCCTTCGCGTAGATTGTTCTCGCATTTGAATTTATGTAAATGAGCTGTTTGAGTCATTGTTATGCACATTTTCATAAAGAACTTTCAGCTATTCGTGAGTATATGTCCTCTTCCATTATATGCAAGTTTAACTCACAGGTAGAACTGCTTGCAGAGTGCAGACATTTCACTGGTATAAAAGGTGACAGAGCAAGAATGTAATTCACAGTTTGTTGTGTAAGAGCACAAGCTATGCCACATAATTTACTCTGAGTATTTACTGCTGGTAGTAATTTCCCTTCCTTACAGTGTGCTGCATGAGCCAAAATAATGTTTAACTGGAGTGTGCACAGACTCGTGATTTGTAACATATGATCTGCACCTCCCCTTTGTGGCTTCCATGAAGGCTTCCATCATTTTGGTACCACTCCAGATACTAAATTGTAGTTTGTTTTGCTCAACAAAAATAATACCATGAATAGCAAGACTGTTAGAATTTAAGTATCTAAAATGTGAACTTGCCAAATGGATATGGCTTTGACTACCACTCTGGGAGCCAGACACTCTTAACCATGACCAAAATTCCAGAGTAAACACGGCAATGTCAAAATATGAATTCTCCCTTCGGGACAGCACGGGGTCAAATACACAAAACAGACAGGTAAACCCCCATCCCCGACCTCCCCTCCACCCCAATGCTGCTGTTCAATCCTCCACTTTAACCAACTACATTCCGGGGGACAAAACAAATCATATATTAACTCTTGAAAAAGAAAACATGAAGGTATAGCAAGGTAAACGTGCATCGTTCATTTTGCCTGTCATTTGGGTTCACAGGACATACTTGAGTCACTCTTCAGTTTCCATGAGACCCACGTTTGTGTAATGTGTACCCAGTTCAACCAGCTCCTCAGGGAATTACTTTTTTTCTTTTTTTAAAGCACAAATGGGAATGGGTCCTTCGCAATCTTCAATCTTACTGCACACATATAAAAATACAAACATATGAATCATTGTCAGGTAAAACTGTCCTAATATCATAAAGTCCCTGCAGGTTATCCAAGATGACAATATCATATCAACATGATAGTTTTTAGTGCTGAGTGAATGTGCCTGAAAGCAAATGTGCTTGGCGATTTTGTTCTTATTATGCGTGAGCGGGCAGGGCATAGTTGCAGTGTACTTATGTCTCTTTTTTGTGAGTCAACAACAGGGAGTCAAAGTGTGTGTTATGCTGCTAGTCTGGCTTTGTTTCAGTCTAATTAACACCTCATTATTAACCATCAACTCTTGCAGTTCATTGCTGGACTTATTAAGTAAATAATTAGCTGGACGGTACCAGACAGTTATGAAAATTAGCACAGTAATGTAAAATGTTGAATTTACATAAAATTTAATATGAGCCCTGCTATAGTTATATTAATTATGTGCAATACTGATCTGGAAAATGAACAGCGCACCAAAAGAGCGCAAACTAATTAACATAGTCTCATTTCTGTTCCATTTCACTTACAAATCCGGACGATAAGACTGCGGGTCAAATTAGTAAAACACCATCTGGAGCTACTGTGTGTGCAGATCATTGATCCTGGTTTAGGGATGTGTCTTAAGCTTTCTGTACGACAACCAGTTTATTTAAACACCAAAGGCAGTAGAAACATAATAACAAAATATCTTCTGCCATTTTGTAGGCCAAGTTGAAGATTGTTGTGGCCAAGATGGCCACTAGGTTTTGTATCAATGCTGGGGTAATAACTGGGATAATAACCCAGCTATACATTGGCAGTGCCATCTGTTCTTCATCTGACAGAGAGGAAATGAAGAATATCAGTGCGATGGGCTGTCAGCTATGTGCCCCTCTTTACAGAATGACTGACTGGAAGAGACATAACTTCATTTTAGTTACTTGGCCCTTGTATTTACCATTGGTATTTCACCATTAGCTTCAGTGTCTTGCAACTCCTGCTGGTACAATCACATGATAAGAAAATAAAGCAGTCCGTCTATGGTAAAACAAAAATTAAACATGGCAATTTTAAACTTTCTTTTGTTCATCGTGCCTGTAGCTACATTCAGACCGTTACCAAATGTAAATTGCAAATAACCACACTGAAAGCATATTAAATATCTAACATTATGTCTAACAAATGTCAAAATTTGAACTTGCTTTTATGACTAGCTGCTTATTAAATGTGTGCTATAAAACAGTCATCATAGATCAGGGGAGACAAGACACAGTTGAGTTGAGCAATCTATATCATGCTAATGCGAGATTTGAGATTTGCAAAAGACCATTGAACTGTATTTGCCCAGCTAGAAATGTGCCACCCAAAAAGCCCATTTTAAATACAAATGTATGTTTACCCTACCTGGCCAATCATGGTATAAATAACTGAGGGAAAACTACTGTAGGCTAGAACCTATTACTTCTACCAGCATACCTCTCTCTACACAAAAAAAATCTGACTTACTGTGATACAGTGCTGGACTAATCCTGGCAGGCATGAAGTGAATTGCATATGCCCATAAAGATACAATGGCGTTTGACCGCATCCCACCTAAAGATGACAGACAGCCAGGGCTAGCTATCACTTTAAATAGAGTTAGGAGTTTCTGAAAGGAATTAGCTGAGCTTCTAATGCAATTTATGCTCATGACTAAGATGCTCTCAGAATGCCAGAAGGCATGAGACTTCATTGCTTTTTCAAATATCCATTAGTGCTTCTAGATTGATACTGCGAAAAATTTGTTCCACAGGAACTCAAAAGTTACTCTCAATCTCATAGCCTCCCTCTGCAAGGTGAGAAATACGCATGGAAGAATGGCAGGCTGATGACTGTTTTCACACCATGGCCTTTAGCGTGTGCAAAACCTTTTAGCATGCGCAAAACCAATAACATGACCAATGATTGGTCGTGGTATTTTCTTTGCACCAATCATTGGTTATGTTATTAGATTTTGCATGTGCAAAAAGGTTTAGCTTAGTAAATCTGGCCCCATGTGTTTAAGGTGAACGTTCACTGGAGCCAACAGTACTTGGTATTCAGACACACGAGCGGATACACAAGGACCTTGCTTTTACATTTGCGCATAAAGTGCGATCAATATATAAGACGTGGTGATGGCAGAGGCAGTGAGTCACCCATTTGAGCCTGACAATGATCACTGATCAGCATGATTAATGGCAGCTGGAGGCGGAGAGAGAGGCGAGTGGAAGGGGCCGGAGCTCGACTGAAGACGACGCCAGCAGGGCATGTAGGCAGAAGGCGATATGAGAGTCTGACTGTGCTCCGACTGCGCACCATCACCTACATCGTGCTCTTCTACACAGTGACTAACATCCGTCACAGCAGGAGAGCCCTGCAAGAACGAGCAAATAAGACCAAACTTTTTCCGGAAGTAAATGCAAAGCAAGCGGTTGGGGAAAACGTAAACATACACGCCAAAGAAAAGCAGGTAAGGGCTAAAACAGGTGTGTAATTGTTTGAAACTTTGTGCTATGTATTTAGAAAACCACATATAAACTCTGAGATGCCTGTGATCCTTTAGAATCCACAAATTAAGCCTTATAAAACTGCACCTACCCCGTGAATGTGTGAATGTCTTCACTTTTAAAAGCGCACAGAAGTGAACGGTCCACACCATGTGGCCACCAATAAATCCGCCAACCTCAGTTATTATTATCATTATTATTATTATTATTATTATTATTATTCCAAAACAACACGGACACAAAAAAGAAAATTCCTGAAGCGTTACAGAAATGCGGGCTGAAAAGGGGTTAGCTGGACTGCTGTGAACCATATCTTTATTTCTCAATATACAACAACAGAGGCCCAGCTGAATGAAAAGACTAAAATAGTGCCTGGAAAACAAAGAGGCAATGTACCCTGGGCACAGAGCCCTGCCATTCAGAACCGCATGCCCCGCTCCTCTGGCCCTCTCGGCCAAGCGGCCACGGTCCGATGAATGCCGCTCTTGACGCGGCGGACAAAGCGAGCAGATGTTAAGCCGACAGACGCTGCAGACCGAGCGGAACGGTGGCAGCGCCGCACTATGTGAGCAAGGATGTTGGGGCCACGCTGGGGTACGCTGGGGGGGGGGGGGGGGAGGGGGGCTGGGGTGACACGAAGAGAGCAGGTGGCGCACGTGTCGCTAAACTGTACTTCCGCTGTGGCCACTGAAGAGCTAACTGGCTGGTGGTGACAAAGGCTTCGCTGTGGTCTCTTGCTCCACTGCATTCACGGAAAAGACAACTGCAGAATTAAAACTATATGCACCATGGGAGGCTCATAAAATATACATTGTGCATAACACAATGCTCCCTGTGTGTTCTTGTGCATAAATTAAGAGGCATCTTTGTTATGCAAATATTCTGAAAAGAGAAAATGAGAGATTAATATAAAACAATTAACCATGCTTAAGTATAATATAATCAGAGAAACTTGCATCTAGAGCAGGTTCTTCAATATTCTTTAAATATTTTTTTAAATCGAGGTAAATCACTTTCTATCCCTTTTTTATTTAATTTCTATTTAAATTAAAACGTACTTTGAAACCCCCCAAACATCTTTTCACAAAGAGATTTTGAGTAAATCAATGTTAAAGCAATTAGACTAAAAGGGTAAGTCCTGAGTAGATGCATGCTGGGACTGATGAGAGATGAGAGTTCATGTTCTATCCAAATATTGTTTCATCTTTCATTGTACATCTTTTGAGGTCTATGATTTTTGAAGACCAAAAGAAGGTTCAAAGGTTGTGAGCAACTGTAGGCGGCGTCGAGCTTGGGTGGCATCTGAAAGGCAATGGAACCGAAAGTATGGATTCTCGAAAGTAAACCACAACTAAACCCCCCGTCGCAGCTGATTTGAGACATATTCGTCTTTGGTTCAGTGCCTGATAAGACCAGGCCTGGCCAGACAAGACCACTGCAAGATGGCAAATAAACATGAATATGCTGCCTCAGCAGTACATGATACTCTGTGAGGTATAGAATCCCCTTGAAAAAGGCAGGCAACTTGATCTTAGACCTACCCTCCCTAGGTGGACTCTACATATAACACGGTTGGTCTACCACAGACCTAATGGGTTCAGAACCTCTTCTGCGAGAGGAGAGAACAGTCAGCAGCGGTACCTGCTGGTTTTTCCGGGTTTTCTGGGGAATGAACATTTTTTGGTTTCCTCCTGAATTTTCCATCCTTGTATTACCAATCCGTGAACAAAAACAGGAATTCAGCGCTCCATTTGTGAAAACCGTGGACAAATAGATTTGTTATTTTCACTGAGGACATAAAGAAAGAAAGACGCCTTCACACTGCATACAAAAGGAAGAATGTGCTGGAAAATGTGCTGTGCAAATGTATTCCCCATAGATTTGGGAAAACACCAAGGGAGCAGCTTGCCATGTAAGTCCCTGGCCCTCCCCTCTGCCCACTTTTAAAAAATATCTGCCAAAAATCTGACTCGCACTCCAGATTTTACTGTAACCCGGGCCCAGCCATCTTTTCAGACTCCCGACTGCACAGAAATATCTACGGGTTTCACACAGCATGACTGCTGCTGCCTGCCAGCATCTCTCCCACACCAGACACCACTGAAACCATTGGCAACTGGGTGGCTGGCGGGCTATGAGGCGGGAAAGCTTGCATGATTAATGGCTGGACTTTTATGGAATCGATCACTACCAAATATTTTCATACTCCAAAATAAAGTAGTCATAATCCTACCTTGATTACTACCATCTTTGATGGACCAAATCTTTTCTCAAGCTAGGCACCCACATTGAACATAGCATAGCATACACATGCTTTAATTTTGATGTGTGGACGGGTGTGTATGTGTGTGTGTGTGTGTGTGTGTGTGTGTGTGTGTGAGCTTGCTCCGTTTCTGTGTCCCTGCATGAGTGGGCTTCAGTGTGTAGCAGAGTGTTACAGTTACTGGTTACTGGTTACTATCCACTTCGTGCCTTGTGGCACATAAGGCCTTCACAGAGCGCTTCCACTTTTCACGGTCAGCTGCTGCAGTCCTCGCTTCAGACCATGATTTCCATCCTGCTTCTTCCCTTTCTTTCTCAACGGTACGCCTCCAGGTGGTCTTTGGTCTTCCTTTCCTTCTTTTTCCTTCTGGTGCCCAGGTCATTTTGATTTTGATGTCAGCTTCCATCTAATTCCATTCTCTCCCTTTTGAACCGTTCTTCTCATTATCCAGTCCATCACAATCAAAAACAAGAACCCTGACATATTGCAGAGTGTTACAGTGCTGTAATTAAAATATAATCCCGTTTAACTTGCTAAAAAGGGATTAGAATGGTCGGGTCAGTGATCTTTACAGTTTTGTTATGCAATATCTGAGGGGGGAAGGGTAAAAAAACTGCTGGAAATCTCCACTGAAATTATTTTTTTAACGTGATGCACAAGCTTCTCACATTTCTAATGAGGCACATTCTAATACCAGCACCTTACATTTCCAACATATGAATTTTGGGATTTTTACATGCAAAACATTGCAAATGGCACGGTTCCTGTGAACTTGCTCAAAGCACTGAAAAGCAGGTGAGGGAAATCATTTCAAATATGTTTTAAATATATTTTGCAAGAAAAACAAATCAACCATAACCCTATTATCTAAAACCACAAGTGCTTCAAGACCTCTGGCCAAAAATCTAGGTAATCCTGCCTTTTTTTTATTTTCCGATTTCTGCTCCAGAAGACCTATTGAGCTGATGCGCTAGCTATAATGGTTACTCATAGCAGTCAAAAATCTGAATTCTTAAGTGGATGAGGCAGGCTTTCACAGTTTTCAAGTTGTTTTTGGTAACATTCCTACCCTAATTAAAAAAAAAAAAAACATTAAACAGTAATACTGTATTGTCACATAACAAGAAATTCTTCACTCTAAGATAAGAAAAGCCTATTTTTCTCTGCTGTCTCCTTTCATGTACAGAATTAAGGCTTCATGTTTATCGTGGCAAAACGTAACATTTTCGGCACTGTGATAAGGGAACCCAACCTGTGCACACAGGTGCAATTTTCCACGTCTGTCACTGGCCTCATCTCCGATCGGGTTTCACCATAAAACATTCACTTGCACCACTGCATAATTTACCACACCAACAGACAAAGAAAGGTAATTCATTAAAAAGAAGTACGGAGGTGGCAAGGTGCTACACAGCCTTCAACATGCGTTCTAGCAGCGGTAGCAGCCTCAAGTGTTCTGATCTGCCCCGCACTGGGTGTGTGGGCCGCGGAGCCCTGAAACAGCGCGTGTCTGTCGTCGCGCCGCCTCTCCCCTCAGCCCCCGCCATTTTCCTTCCTCAAAAGCGACAGCGTGTCCTCCGGCTGCGTTGTCATCTTTCGACCGGTGTTGACAAGTCCAATAAGGCCTTCCACTAATGGGCAAAGCTAAGTCCAATAAGGTCTTCCTCTAATGGGCAAAGCTAAGTCCAATAAGGTCTTCCTCTAATGGGTGAAGCTAAGTCCAATAAGGCCTTCCTCTAATGGGCAAAGCTAAGTCCAATAAGGTCTTCCTCTAATGGGTGAAGCTAAGTCCAATAAGGCCTTCCGCTAATGGGCGAAGCTAAGTCCAATAAGGCGTTCCTCTAATGGGTGAAGCTAAGTCCAATAAGGCCTTCCTCTAATGGGCAAAGCTAAGTCCAATAAGGTCTTCCTCTAATGGGCAAAGCTAAGTCCAATAAGGTCTTCCTCTAATGGGCAAAGCTAAGTCCAATAAGGTCTTCCTCTAATGGGTGAAGCTAAGTCCAATAAGGCCTTCCTCTAATGGCGAAGCTAAGTCCAATAAGGCGTTCCTCTAATGGGTGAAGCTAACTCCAATAAGGCCTTCCTCTAATGGGCAAAGCTAAGTCCAATAAGGTCTTCCTCTAATGGGCAAAGCTAAGTCCAATAAGGTTTTCCTCTAATGGGTGAAGCTAAGTCCAATAAGGCCTTCCTCTAATGGGCGAAGCTAAGTCCAATAAGGCCTTCCTCTAATGGGCGAAGCTAAGTCCAATAAGGCGTTCCTCTAATGGGCGAAGCTAAGTCCAATAAGGCCTTCCTCTAATGGGCGAAGCTAAGTCCAATAAGGCCTTCCTCTAATGGGCGAAGCTAAGTCAAATAAGGCCTTCCTCTAATGGGCGAAGCTAAGTCCAATAAGGCCTTCCTCTTATGGGCAAAGCTAAGTCCAATAAGGCCTTCCTCTAATGGGCGAAGCTAAGTCAAATAAGGCCTTCCTCTAATGGGTGAAGCTAAGTCCAATAAGGCCTTCCTCTTATGGGCAAAGCTAAGTCCAATAAGGCCTTCCTCTTATGGGCAAAGCTAAGTCCAATAAGGCGTTCCTCTAATGGGCGAAGCTAAGTCAAATAAGGCCTTCCTCTAATGGGCGAAGCTAAGTCCAATAAGGCCTTCCTCTTATGGGCAAAGCTAAGTCCAATAAGGCCTTCCTCTAATGGGCAAAGCTAAGTCCAATAAGGCGTTCCTCTAATGGGCGAAGCTAAGTCCAATAAGGCCTTCCTCTTATGGGCAAAGCTAAGTCCAATAAGGCGTTCCTCTAATGGGCGAAGCTAAGTCCAATAAGGCCTTCCTCTTATGGGCAAAGCTAAGTCCAATAAGGCCTTCCTCTTATGGGCAAAGCTAAGTCCAATAAGGCGTTCCTCTAATGGGCGAAGCTAAGTCCAATAAGGCCTTCCTCTTATGGGCAAAGCTAAGTCCAATAAGGCCTTCCTCTTATGGGCAAAGCTAAGTCCAATAAGGCCTTCCTCTAATGGGCAAAGCTAAGTCCAATAAGGCGTTCCTCTAATGGGCGAAGCTAAAAAAAACACCAAAGCACAATCTGAGAAGGAAAAAAGTTAGCAGCTATAGTGTGTTCCTTATGTCAACACCACAGTGAATCTGTGGAGACTGATATGTCTCTTGTAACATGGCGGTTTTGGCCCATTCTGGGTTTTACAGGCTATGTGGCTTCTTTTTACATGTATCCAGATGGTGGAAACTTGAAGACTGCGTCATTTTGTTCTTCTACCGTTGTATAAAAATAAACAGCCCATAAAATCTGGAATGAACCAAGAATGTCAGTCTGAACTGGGTTTTCATCAGCAATCATCCACTTAAAGTCTTATTAAGTTAAATACTATACTGTTAAAATTACTCTGCTCATATTTAAATACTGCACACCTCTCATCCAGCTGATTAATGCCAGGCATAAGTGATGACTCAATATCACAATCACAATTAATGTAGTAAATCACAATTTGAGGTGTCATTGGCCATATCTACTTGGGGAAATTATATAGCCCATCAGGGCTCGAAATTGCGACCAAAATATGCTCCCGAAATTGAATCTGTGCGACCTCAAAATATAATTGGAAGCATTTGTGCGAGTGCAAATAATTGTTCTGGTGCGACCTTTTAAAAAAATATATATATATATAATTTTTTTCCCCCCAGTCGAATGTCCCTTTCTCTGTGCATTCGCTAGTTAGTACCAAAGTACCAAGAGGCCAAGACTAGGCTTTTGTTTTGAAGCTCACTTCCTGGTTGGGCTGGGAGCGGATCATTGTGCCGTTGCTCACTAGCGCCACTGCGGTTGGCTCTAGTATAGGTATTTCACTATGTAATGGCCCTGTCACACTATTGCGTATCGTACTAGCGTATGCCAGGGTATGAAAAATATCACTCATACGTTGATACACGCTAGGGGTACGTTAGGCATAGGTTGTATACGTTTCAAGCACGGTCGCATACGGTGGCATACGCTGGCATACAGCGAGGCACAAAAAGTTTTTTAAGCATGCTTAAAAATTTTGTGCGTTTTCGGACGTATGGTTTATACGCTAAGCATATGCTAGGCATACGCCGAATACGCTAGAATTACGCTAGAGGTATGTTACTCATAGGTCGAGTACGCTGGTCATACGCTGACATGAAGGTGTACCGTACAGCTAGCGTATTGATTTACATACGCAACTCATACGTTTCTCTCATACGCAATAGTGTGACAGGGCCATAAGTCAATGGCAGCAATGCGGTCAAAATACTCAAGTCAATAAATTTCCCACAAAAAAAATTAATTGCAATAGGTGCCTTTCCTTCATCTAATGCCTATGCTGGTTTTTTTTATATTGTGTCGCTTGGACAGGGTAATAATATTTGTTCAGGACCAATGAGAGGGACAGGTTGAGTGCTCGTAGTTTGTACAAACCGGCGGCGAAAAATACTTCTGGAGACTCAATTTGGTTTTTACGAGGCCGTGGGAAGGCAATGGGTGACGTCACAGTGACTTTGTCCATATTTTTATACAGTCTATGGTTAGTACACTCAGTATGTGCCTTGCGAGCTGACAGTGACTTTTCTAACCAATCAAACGTGAGCTTGACGTTCTTACCTTTAATGCTGATTTTAGATTGGTTAATATTAGCCTTCAATCACTTCCTTTCACGGCACTCCACTGTCACGTGACACAGAGAACTAATGCGTTAACTAATGTTACCTGAAGACAAAGGTTTATGATCAATTTATTAACGTTACCTAACTAGCTAAATTGGTAATGTTAGCTAGCGTTATCGAATGCTAAAAAAATGAAGCAAACGATTACGGCATGTTTTAGTAACGTTAACGTTACTAAAAACGTAGCTGATGTAGTTGCTGTGGCTACTGAAACAGTTGGTGATGGCGATTTGGATGCACCAGCAGCAAAGAAGGTGTACACTTTTCGGAGAGAGTGGCTGAAGGACTTTGAATGGCTTAGGTATGAGAGTGGCGCAATGCACTGTGTACACTGTAGCCTGTGGGACGGAGATCGCAGGTAACAGGCAACGGAGTCGACAAATTTTAAGCATGAGAGCTTAACTAAGCATGGAGAAACACAAAAAAATCCTGTGACAAATGTGTGGCAATGAAGAAGTCAGGCTCGATTGCTCAGGATTCTAATCAGTGTAGAGGGTCCTCCTCTGGAGACGTTTGATGCCTCGGTCTCAGTGAAGAGATGGATGGAAGAGGGACAGAGAGCCAAGAGACCAAATTTTAAATCCTGGCCCCAGGATATTGCGTAAAGCCCCAGTGGTGGCCTACCATGCATTTTTAAGGCTACTTTCACCGTTTTATGTTATTTGTAAACCGTACTGTTATATTGTCGTTTTTTATCAATAGAAACATCTATTACGTATATTGTTGGTGCTCCTTACATTTTGGTGGGTGCTCCTAAATTTGGGTGGGTGCTCCTAACTTTTTGAAGTTGGGAGCACCAGTGCTACCAAGTAAAAAAGTTAATTTCGAGCCCTGCCCATGTGTAATTACATACATGTGTACTGCATATCTACTGGTGTACATTAGGGGTTGGCGATATATCACACACAATATTATATTGTTTATTTCTTGCACACAATATAAATTTGGCATATCAATACTATTTTCCAACCGTACTGTGGAAGTGTCGTAAGACGTCCCACCCTTGTTCGGCCATGTCACATGTCGTTTTTGTTGTTACTGAAGGAAAACATAAGCGAAGCTGCGCATAATTTTTTTAAACGAAACTTCACGTCATAGTTATGCAACCAAAATGTTTGTGTACTTCTTGAAGTGTGCTCCCGAACATACTCAGTGAAACCCGGGAAGTAAGTGTATCATACGGGGGTTTTAAGTATACTACATTTAGAGAAAACACTATTTTCTCGTCCTGTCTACTCAACAAGCCTACCTAATAGAATGGAAGGATGCGGTGAAGTCCAGTGGCGGGCCGTGCATTTCACACCTAGGCCTTCAGTGATGTCCTACACAGTCCTACCTGAATTATTCCACCTCTTAATACCATCATTATGACGCCATGGCTCTAGAAACTATACATTTAGACAGAAACGCAGTATAACCGGGCGTTGCATCACCTTAACATAGTCAAGTACAACAGAGTTATATTAATATTTCCGAAGCATTTATAATCAATAAATCCGCATTTACAATTAAGAGTGTTAAACTACCAGCTTTAAGATCGCTTGGATACTGTCAAAACTTTTAAATAAAAATCGCTTTTAAGGGATTAGTCTACAAAGTTTTATTAAGTCCACCAAAAGTATGTTAGCTTTAACAAGTTTGTTCGCTAAACAGCGCATTGTCGCACCCAAAGCAGTTTCATTTAAGAAACGTGACGATAAAGACACATAAACTATTCACTGAAAATAAAAGAAAACAAACAAATAATTTGCATTTGTTCAAGAGGATATATTTGCGACAGTGGTGAAAGTGTATTCCTAGCCTTGAATGTCCACTTTGACTCGCTAGCGTCGGCTCGCTAGTGTCGGAGTTGGCCGTTCTCTTCTAACGATGTCTAGCTTTTCTTGAAAGGTTCGTCTTGAAAATGGCGTTGTAATTATATCTGCGACCAAATCGATCGCTTCTCCTCCTTCAGCCTTCAGACGTTATCGTACGCCTGCTAGCTGGCCCCGGTGTCGCCAATTCGAAATCTGATTGGTTAACACCACAGGGTTGTTTCGGTTCACTTTAAGCTACAGGCGCCCGCACTGTCGATTCTGAAAGCCTAAGGGCAGATTTCTTGGACCCTGGCAACACATTATGGCTGAAATATGATTGGATAAAAGCTCTAACATAAAGGCCAGCCCTCCAAATCTCGATCTGAGGCTGGAAGCAGCGCAACCAAGAGAAAAGCTATGAAATGAAGAGAATAGACTATGGGGAATAATTTAATACATATTTGTGGAAAAAATATATCAAAATTAAATTTATATTCTGATGATGTTTAGGCCATCAGAGAAGGCCTTGCTGGCCCTGACGGCCCGCCACTGGTGAAGTCGGTATCCTTACAGACCCCATGAATAACGGTGAAGTCGGTATCCTTACAGACCCCATGAATAACGGTGAAGTCGGTATCCTTACAGACCCCATGAATAACGGTGAAGTCGGTATCCTTACAGACCCCATGAATAACGGTGAAGACGGTACCCTTACAGACCCCACGAATAACGGTGAAGTCAGTATCCTTACAGACCCCACGAATAACGGTGAAGTCGGTACCCTTACAGACCCCACGAATAACGGTGAAGTCAGTATCCTTACAGACCCCACGAATAACGGTGAAGTCAGTATCCTTATCCGGACAAAATAAATAAATGAATAAATCTTTCAGGAGAGAAAAAAATTACTTCTACTGTGTTTGAGCATCTGTTACTTTGTTTCAGTAAAACCTAGAGTAATTCTGATTCCTGAAAAACAAACTCCCAAGGGTTACCTTACAGAAGAGACCAGGATTATGTCTGTCGTCAAAGGGGTTCAAGAACAGTAACCATTTTATTTTCAGGCTTGTGTTCAAAAACGGTGGTGCTACAGGGGGGTTAACAAAGTTTTAAAACCAGAAATATTTAAGTTGAAGTTACAGAATAATACATTTTAGGTTATATTTGTATATTTGTTTTGTTCTTCACCTACGCACAATAAAGAATATTATACATGATGTCAGATTTTGTCTTATAACAACAGTTACTTTTATTTTCTCATACAATATTAATAACAATAACAACACAGGTGAAAATAATATTGATAAATTGCAATGAAAAACATGTCTGCCAAAAGGGCTATTCTGCAAACGTGTGCTAACATGGCTGTACCCTATTATATACTGTACATCAGGCTGGGAAATATTCATTTGATGGGTCTAAGTCTGAGGCCAAAACCATCTGCAAGCTTTGGATCAGAGAGCAGAGAGGTTATTGAGGGTCTCATTACAAACAACGGCCTCTCTGGGAAAGACAGGGGAGCTGTGGTAGTTAAAACTCGCAGGATCCTTAAATCAAACACACCATCGGGACCCTGAGGAATTTACAACACACATTTGGACATCCAGTCTCTCTCACCTTACAAGTTCCACCACACTCAAGGTAATAAATACTTACAATGTTGTAGTACAACATATAAATATGTACATTTTTCAGGGGTTAATAAAAGAATATAGCATATGTATTCTCTTGTTTACATAGTCTAATGCTGGCTGTGTTCATGCTACAATTCATGTTGCTGGCCTAAGCCTATAATGTGGATATTATTTTCTATTAGAAAATAACAAAATGGCACCTTTGAAAAGAAAACCTGTTTGTTCTCAGGCTTTTGATAGTGATTTGATTACATTTTGATAACCATTATTTTTTGTGAACTGTTGTACACCCGTAATATACACACACATACTAACCCCACTCATTCACCAGATGTTTATCAACACAGGATCATGCTGAGGGAACCATGACTTAGAAATCACTCAATGACCTCTCTGAGAATGAAACCAATTCCAAAACAAAACTAACGATCAAAGCCAATTATTCAAACACTGTTCAACACCATTAGAGTCATGGATTCAATGACTAAGCTGGGTACACTGAGTAAATAAATCTGAACAATTGTAATCTTTCTCCTCTTACATCACGTTGGATCGAGTGGAGTACATTACCTGGGAAATCTTATATGGCCTAAGCTGATAACAAACGCGGCCTACTTTAATTAGAGGGTTGTAGGGTTGAACGAGCAAAGCACGTCAAAGTTCTCTTGCGGCACTGCCACAGGACAGCTGCTAATTTATAAGTTGTTTCCGTTTCATGAAATGCTGAGCACACTTTTCCAATTACCGCATGCCACGGTTTCTGAAAGTAAAACCAGCATCTCGCCTCTTGTTATGATTTTGTTCTGATCTCAACAAACTGCGTTTACCTTAAAATCAAAGAATGGAACTCATAGTTTATGAAAGACTCCTATCTAAATCAAGCAAACTGTTTTCAGCCCAGTCTGAATGGTTATTACATTACATTACAGTCATTTAGCAGACGCTTTTATCCAAAGCGACGTACAGTAAGTGCATATAGAAAGGTCATCGAAGTAACTACAGAACAGATAAGAAAGCACATTCTTCCCATACAGTATCAGCTATCCCTAGTAACGAACACAGTGCAGTTCACAGTGAACTGGGTAAATCAGCTCTACTACAATTCTGTTCTAAATAGTATAAACTTGAGTACACAGTTCGACAAGAAGACATACCATGAGGTCCTAGATAAGTATTAGTCCAGGTGGAGCCTGAAAAGGTGTGTTTTCAGGCCACGACGGAAAGCAGGCAGGGTTGGTATTGAGCGTAGGGGAATGGGAAGTTCATTCCACCACTGGGGAGCTAGGGTGGAAAAGCTCCGCAGTCGGGAGGAGCGAGTGCCATTGACACGGAGGGGGGGAAGTGCGAGGCGCCCTGCTGTAGATGAGCGAAGTGGTCGAGCAGGAACATAGGTCTGGATCAGGTCCTGCAGTTATGTTCAACATTTCCAAAAAATATTGGCATACAGAGAGCAAAAAGAAAAAGGTGATTTAAAACAACACATTGGCCCACGCGTTGGCTTGTTGTGAGGTGTATGCTGTTTAACCCACAGATAGATAATGAACATAGAAAGTTTTAGATCTATTCAAGTACATCTTAACTCAAGGCAAACATCGAAGGCGAGGACATTTCCTTATCTTCTGTTGAATATTGAAAAGAAAAGTAGGTGTTAAATGAAAATAAGCTTCATACTTCAAAAAAAGACTAATTGTAGCATGTTTCCATTTATTCAGAGGTTTTGTCTTTTGGTCTTCTAAAGGTATTTTTTTAATTTTTTTAAATACTTAAATACACCAGAAATTGGATAACTAGATTCCATAATTTCATGCAAACTCTAAAAGCAATGACATATAGCCTAAGTTATGAACGTACTTCTCAATTTGTATATTCTGAACAGTGCTACAGGCCTAATACATCAGTGCTACGTAGTGGTGTCCAAGTAGCTTAGAATCACTATAACAACTTGTCATGTATCAAAGAGCACCTAAGTCAGCAACAATCCATAATAGCATAGCATACATAGAAGAAAAATACATCACATTTTCTTTAAATTGTTTTCAAATTCTTAAAAATCTGTCATCTTCTAACAGCACAATTGTCCTCTTTGACGTTTTCTCCAATAGGCTAATTAGTTAATAGTAAAAAATACAAATCAGTGTTTACTAAAGGTCTTGACACTGAATAATCTATTCAATTCAGTATCATTTTCCATGCTACAGGTGCAGCAAAAAAAGCAGCAAATTATGAAATTGACTCTAAACCAGAATGCTCTGTTTACATAGATATGGAGCCAAGACAGGTATTTTGGGATTGATGGCTGAGAGAACAGTTTTTAGTGTTCCCTTTGTTGACAAAAAACATAAATAAATAAAAGAGTTGACTTTCCTTTCTCTCTGTTACTAGAATAATGGAACGGGTCACATGATTCTTTGTCCAAAACAGTTACTGCAGTCTTGTGCACATGGCAACCTTCCAACAGATGTTTTTTGTTTATGCCACAGTCGTTAAAGTCTGAAACATGAATCCAGAGAGGTGATTCATGACATGGCCTTTCTCTGAAACAGCGAGAGAGAAAAAAGCTCTAATCTGTGTAGACTACCCATCCACTAATAATTTCCCCAATAATAGTAATTAAAAAGCCTGGACTGACACGTGCGATGTAATTCCACAAATGAGTTTAATGTGTCCATCACATTTCTGAACATGAATAAACATATTATAAAGAAAAGCTCTGCCAAGAAATACCATTTGTCTTTCTCTCCTAATTTACCCCCAGTTATTCAGTCTTTCAATGTTCAGGATCCCATTGAAAAAGGTGAAAGAGAAAGTACACACATTTCCTTTTTCAGTGCTTGCCAAATGATGCCAAAACGATATTACATTACATTACATTATAGGCATTTAGCAGACGCTCTTATCCAGAGCGACTTACACATCATTTCTTTTGCATTTATACATAGTATCCATTGATACAGCTGGATATATACTGAAGCAACGCAGGTAAAGTACCTTGCTCAAGGGTACAACGGCAGTGTCCGACCTGGGAATCGAACCTGCAACCTTTCGGTTACAAACCCAGTTCCCTAACTATTATACCACACTGCCGTCCCAGTAAGAAGTAGATGACATCAGCAACACGACTGGTAAATCACAACAAACCGGTTAAAAAAAAAAGATGAACTCTTTACAGTAAATGGATGTTGTCTCTATACCAGCGGTGTCCAATCTTATCCTAAAAGGGTCGATTTGGGTGTAGGTTTTTGTTTTAGCCCAGCACTAAGACACCTGATTGTACTTATCTAGGTCTTGATTGAAAACCACGATTAGTTAATTAATTGAATCACGTGTTGTAGTTCTGGGCTACAACAAAAACCTGCACTCACATCAGCCCTTTTCTGAAAAAAATTGGACACTCCTGCTCTATAACATATATAAAGATCCCAACTATGGTTCAATACAGCCGGTTACTACCCACTGCAGCAGTGTCTGGGGGGTTGGATGACGGGGGGTTGGCTGACAGGGCTTCTCTGCGGACCTGCCTTTCGGCATCCTTTAGCTAGGCAAAGGAACAGGAAGTGTATCAGGCACATCTGGCCAAAGGTGTGCTTTAATGTCCAAAGCACACAAAATCTGTTACATTGTCCCTCCTTTGTGATTTGAAAAAGTTATCAATCCATGTTGATTAGAACACTGAGCACATCTGAAAGCATTACTACTTGTGCTTTCAGTAGGCACTATCACACCTGCTCCTAAATCAATAGCACGTTTCCCATGTTTTTACCCTTGTTAGTCTGTGAGGTGCCGATTTCCAGTGTCTATTATGAGTCTATTCTGGACCATAACTGTATCAGTCGTCAAGGATGACTTGTGGCCGATATGTGGGGCCGATATTGTGAAAAGGCTGCCTTCCCCTTTAATTCAGTTTGTTTACTCATGGTAACTTAATCTTACCAATCAGAGTGCTCCTTTAACAGTGCAGCTCAGCCAACCGGAGGCTCAGAGCATTCCTAACTTTTTTATCACAGTTTGCCTGGATGGATGCATGTCCGAGAGACTCACAGCACTTGTTATAAGTTTCACCTTGTTTGTGGTGTTATGTGCGTGTATTCAACTGCAAGTAACATTTTTGTTTATTCAGTAATTATTGTCAGAAGTGTAGTTACGTGCAAATATATTAAATAAATACAATTATATAATGTCATAGCTAGTAAGGATAGCAAAGCTGTTAGCTTGAACTACTCTCACATGTTCGGAGCGCATTCGCGTTGTCTGCGATATATACACATTTCTAAGTGCGCTGTTGAATCGACTTGCTGTATGTGTATATGCAGGAAATGTGTAGCATGTTATTTTCTTATTTGTGTTATCTGCTTAATGTAGATGGTGATAATATGGCTACCAAATGCGAGCAAGCTTAACCTAGCTTTGATTTAGCTTTATTTCAGCCTAATAAAGCACTGTCCGGACGGGATTAGTTTCACCAGGAGAGGTTAGGTAATGTAATTTTCACCAGGGTAATGCAGTAATTTTATTCATGTCCGGAACGACCATGACAGTGATTTTTACCGGGAACGTGATTAATAATTCCGGCTGAAATTACCTACTGTTTCCCGGCGAACTCCGAGGTCATCTGATAATTCTATTAACGTCCAGATCGACATGTCAGTATTTGGTGCGAATTACAGTGATTTTTGACTGTACACTTTTATTGTAATACTTCCCATTTCCGGCTTTGTATTGCATGCAAACTCTATTTATATTGTACCGTGTATTCTTTTGCTTTTATTATGTGCTATACATAATGTATGTATATTTGATTTATTGCAGAACCACCATAACCCTACTCACTGAAGTGAACGTATAAAGTGTATCGGTTGTGGTGGCGAACATTAAAACAAAGTCAACTTTCACTTGATGTCTCAGTTCTTACCGGGCTGCCTGGGGCAATACAGTTATAGCAATAATTAGCAAATGGCTCTATTTAACAGAAAGCATCCTTCTTGAGTACCTCTGCATAGTCATATCAGTGCTATAAAAGGTCTATTTTCATTCCAGCTCAAAAATTCACTATATCGGCTGCCGTATTGGTAATCGGTGAAGTTTCCCCCCTCTAAAATCGATCTCAAAAATCCCATATCAGTCGGGATCTAATACACAACTCTGCCAATAAAGAAAGAGAAAAAGGCTGTGGGGGTTATGTATCATACAAAATACAGAGGGAAAAGTGTGTTATACATAAAATGTTTTATTTTATGTACGTAGATATTTTGCCATTTCCGTATTTCCCTCGTTTTAAGTCAAACTATCATTGAATCCTTTACTTTGTGCTATTGCCTTATGTTCTCTGCGGAAGAAGCCAATGCGTTGATGTGTATTTTCCATTCCCTAAATGACAAGTATTGCCCGGGGAAATACTAATACACCATACAGTGTATATTATGTACAATAAAATTATATTCCACCATCAGGAAAATGCTGGCAAATGTTCTAGCTTCAGGGAAAACATAAAACATGACTGAGCCACTTATGAACGCTTACACTACAGTCTGTAAAATGCACTCAAAATGCGAAAATAACAATATCGAACATATGGCACAACACAGTGGAAAAACATACGCATTTGAAATATCACAAGCAGTAACGTTAATACCTTAATTTGAGGAGGGAATCTCCCTCATGCATATCTCTCAGGCATATTCTCAGACAGAATCAATGTTATGGTATCTATGGTATGTTCTTCTAACCCACTCCAAAAATCCCTGTAAGCAGGTGAGGATTTTCTCTGGCCTCGCTGACAAGTTAGTAAATTAGTAAAAACCTGTGAAAATAACAGGAAACAACAATTACACCACTGCGAGCAAATGTACATTCTAAGTTGTTTGCATAAAACTAAACTAGTAATGCTGTTATGCCTGACTGTAATTTATTGTTCAAAGCATCCAATAAGACATTGCAAACACCGTAGCTAATGTTATAATGTCCTATATTAGATAAAAGAGTAGGCAATTAAACCAGAATGAACTGGACTGAATGAAACATGTTTGCAGAGCGAGGGGGTATTACGCATTGAGGTATTACGCATTGCAGTGTTTCCCCTACTATAGATAATAACAGATTCTAGCAGGCATGCACAGAACTCTGGGAAAATAATTCTCTCTAAACCTGCCGTACCTATTTCTATTTAAACCGACACTACCCAAATTATAGCAATGATATGCCTTTAAATACAAAGTTGTAAAAGCAACCACAGAGCAGACTTCAAACACAAATACTGTGATCTCTAGAAGAGCGCACATAACGAAAATGCAAGTAGCCTAGAGCGGACAAATATGTTGAGAGGATAGGCTACAACAGTAGGCTATCAAAGGCTAAATATTAAATTTATACATTTTCAGTAACAAGAAAAGTCCAGAAAGCTTTCCTTTAATAAGAACAGTAAAACTGATGGACACAGTATTTTCTTGCATAGATTTTTCGCACATTTTCAAAGTAAAAGCTCTCATATTGATGTTACTGAGAATTAGATGCAGTCCGACTCGAGCTGATAATGCGGAAGCTACATGGTTTTCACGGTCAAGTGTTTATATCTTTTATACGAGCCTACAACAATCACAGTGAGAATAGGACACTGTAAAAGAAAACGGTTATAAAATAATAATTGATTGGACTTTTTTGATAAGATTTGTATTAAGCCGAGATGTCATTGATATTTGAATTAGGCTAATGTTCAGTCATCTTAACCTGAGACAATTTGAAATAATCAGTATAACTGAAATAAATATGTAACCTTAATTAATGTTTGCTAATGTAGTTGTATTAAATGTTTGTGTGCAACTAATTTAAAGAAAGTTATTTATACTGCGCAACCCCCTGGTCCACAATGCCACCCACAAATAAAAATAATTTGAGGGGGAAAACTGTATAGCGATCTAAATTATTGTGTATTTCTCAATCGGATTGTCCCAGACAATAAATTACCACTGAATTTTAAAAGGACATCACTATGCGTAAAACCAATGGTAGGATTGGATATTTATTTCATATTTAGCAGCAGATATAGATAGTATAATGACATGGTATAATTACACAAGAATTTCATTTGAGTGAGGAGTTTTTATTTTGCATTTGAGTGAGGAGTTTTTCACAGTTTTTTTGGCATACAATCAGGCTATTGTTGGGTTTATCTTGTTGCTATGACAGAAAATGAGAGAATGGGTGGGGGGTTGCCTGTTAAATGGACTTGCTATGGGTCAATAGTGACACATAGAAATTCCGTATTCGGCAGAGTTGTCACGAATCGTAATTCCAAATTATGTTTAGCATATATGCCTTTTACAGATTTTAACTGAACAGTGTCTCAAGATCATTTTAAAATAGCTTACAGTTTACTTCTGTAGTTTTATGTGGTTTCTGTTTGCCTAATGCCCATTTTCATTTTAGCTATACCCTTCCGCATGGGACAATCATGTTGACAAAAATCTCCTGAAAGGGTGTGCTGCACAAAGTTCCCTGTCTGTCCAGTCCTGTTAGCCACTACCTCATGGGTCTGAACCAATGTGGCAAACGGCTGCTTCTGCACTGTACAAGGTGTGAAAATGGCATCAAATTATGTGGACTTAAATAAACTGAACACTACCAGCTACATTGCAATGGCTAGTTTTTTCTCACTCTGCACGAGGCAAACCATTCTAAATCCGGATCCAGCTGCTGTAGCGATGTCATTGGCTGGAGGGTCTGCCCCCCTGTACCCTGCCCCCACCCTGCCTGGAGACTGCCAGCTCTCAGCTTAGTGCTGACGACACACTGCTAGAGCTGCACATTATGTAACCAGACCTCAATGGGCCTGCCCCTCCCCTACAATACTAGTCAACTACAATGTGTGCAAAATGCATAGTTCAGGACAAAATAAAACCATAATATGCACACATGCTTTCTCTCATCAAATTACAGTTCATCTGATGTTTACATATAAATTATATATATATATATAAATAAAACTGTCACTGCCATTCAACTCTTTTGAGCTCAGATATTTTCACTTCAGAAATCAAATGGGTTAGAATAGAAGTAGAACCCAGGCATACTTATACATACATAGACTACTGCCTTGTTCCAATACCAGTGTTTCCCGTAGATAGGCTTCACTTGGACGGGCCGCACAAGTAGATTTGGAGGCCCATTTTTACAATTTTCGATTTTTTTTAAGCATCCAAGAAAACGATGGCATCGTCGATTGATTAGCTAGCAGACAGATTCCCCTCAAATTTGTTTTCTCTTTGGACTGTCGCAGTTTGAAACACAGACTAACTTTAGCTAAGGTTAAACAAATTTTTTGTGCATTTACTCAGCAGATATGAGTATTGAAAAATATTTGATTAAAAGGTGACAGAAAGATGAGAAGAGAGCCCCACAGGTAGGGTTGCAAAGAGAGAAATTTCCCAGGTGACTTTCTGCAATTTTCCCTGGGAAATCACCACTCACTGTAACAATATCATGCTTAAACAATGCTAATAAAACACAAAAAGTTGAAGAAAACAATAAACAAACAAAATGTCCTGAGCAGGCCCAGGTCCTTTCTGGAGAGCAGGTTTCTGCGGCATATGGCAACATCACTGCCATTACCCAGCACCTTAATCTAGATCAGGAGAAAGTTCAGCGGAACGTTTGGATACATTTTCCTGCAAGAAAGAGCTGTGGAGTGCTGATGCCATCTGGGACGCAGCCAGACACATCAAGGCATGAAACTGGTGGAAGGGACTCTTAGGGCTCTATTTTCCGGGAAGCGTGTGGCGTGCGGCGAGGCGTCATAGTCAATGGCATAGCGTATGTCGCACTGGACCTGGCTACTGAATTTCGCCCTTTTCGGACCAGAGGCGAGGAGCGCACAGCTCACAGCGCGCTGCGTAGATTGAAAATGGGCTGGGTTATGCTGAATATTTATCAGTGGTTGTGCTTCAGCTGCACCATAGCTAATCAAATTACCTTTTAAGAGCCGTGTGCATTGGACTTGTTTTGACTATGTCGGTCTATCCCGCATCACGTAGTTTAGTGAAAAACGATAGCAGAACACGCCCATTCGGTTTGCAGAACGAGTCCACCCACTGTCAATTTCCGACTACTATGGAATCATAAAGACGACAAAAGTTACTAATAGGTTATTTGGACTGTGAAAAATAAAAAGCTTTTAATTATTTCCTTCGCCTCCAATCAGTCGATAAAATACATTTTAAAATAATCTATTTTACTCTCCCATTTAACATTTATTGGCTCTTTTTATTTTTCCAACTCCTCTTTTCTTATTTTCTCTGTCCTAGCATGCGTTTAATCATTTATCTATTTCCAATTTTACAATTGCATTCCGCTCCAGTAAACTTTAACTGGGCTGTTCTCTCTTGACGGACACACTCCCCCAACAGCAGCTTCCCTCCCACTTCAGCGCACGGCGAGTCACCAAATCACCAAATGGGCTCAGACACGTGCAAATCCATGACGAAATTGCAACCTCACCAGTGATGGCTCGCCAACGGCCGGGAAATGCTCATTTGCAAATTTCCAGTTTCACTGCTCGATCTGGACTGACACACCTCCACGAGCGAGTCTCCTCCCACTTCAGGGGCATGGTGAGTCAAATGGGCTGAGGAGCGTGAAAATATATGCCGAAAATGTCACTTTGCCAATGCGCTGGCTCGCCACCTGCCATGCGCCAGCCGGAAAATAGAGCCCTAAGTGTGAAGCCATGTCCCCTATTGCTTCAATTATTCTCCAGATCCCTCTACCAACAGCTGCATTAGAGCAGAACTGGTCCCTGTTTGGTGGAACACACAGCAGAGTGTGCAACAGGCTAACAAACAAAAGAGTTGAGAAGACGGTGGCTATTCAGTCAATCTTGAAACTCTTTGAGGCTATCAAAGATGACACCACACTAATTGAATCTGAGGAGGATTGTCTAGATTCTCAAGAGTCTCTTGATGAAGCTAGCTTTTTTTTTTACTAAAATAAGGTTAAATAAGGCCCATCTAATGCTGTCTTAGATGGAAGGAAATTACTAAAATATATTTTTGCATTTATGTTTCCTTAATTAATATGTGTTTTGTTTTTCAAACTGCATTTGAAAAAAAAAAAAAAAAATGTGTTCACATTGTGGTAAACCAACATCATGTTTATTTGACATTTCTTAAAACCCATGGTTTTCTCCCTAATAATGTGTGCAAAGTATTTGCAGTGACCCCTCAAATAGGCCCAATATATAAAAAACAAAAGACATACTTACTATTTATGGAAAATATTGTTAACAGTATAAAATCCCAAAATTACCTAAAAATGTCCAAACCCTAGTTTCACAAGCCTAACCACAAGTAGCCAAGCTAGCATTTGGCAAGGCAATTAGCCTATTCTGCATGGAACACCGGAGTTGCCAAATAAAAAATAACTGAATAAATGCCTTGATGAATGCATAAATAAATAAATCTAAAGGCTATCATCTGTCTACATCACTTAAAACTTGTGATGTCAAGTAGCTTACCAGCTGTATATCTCTACCTTTTCTAAAATAATTATGATAATGATTATGACTGATTGTGATGCTTATAGATATTTACAGAAATTGCATGTGTCAGTTAAATTTACAGATAATTTACTGTAATTCATATTTTGTTCATGCCAGAGGTCTTTTTGCACAAAAGCACCCAGTACAATGCGAGCAGGGGCTGCTTTGGCAGACTGCATAGCTGGAGTGAAATGGTTAACACTGGTGTCACTTTGATGTTCCCTTTCAAAAGAATACTAACACTCCTCCTTTTAGGACAAAAGATATGACGCATGTTAGGTCTATTTTTAATCATTTATATATACTTTGGGGACTGCTTGCATCGTTTTCAGAGTCGATGCTGGGTGGCATCTAAATGTAGTTAATTTCACAAAGCCTTATAAAAGAGATCCTGCAGGAGACCTTTGTGGCACAGTGCGTAGGGTGGTCAGCTCTCAATCCATACACGGCCCCCCATGCGGCCAGGAGTTCGATTTCCCACCATGGCACTTTCTGTACTGTGACCCCATATCTCTATCTGTAACCTTCTCTGCTGAATATTATTTTTTTTTTTAATATATATATACAGAGGGTAGACTCTGCTCTCTATAACAAAACAAAAAAAAAAATTTAAATAAATTTTAAAAAGATCTGCCAAACATATTCAGAGGTGATTCAAAAATTCCAGATGGTGGTATTGACTGGCCACCAGTATGGATCACACAGCAGCCAGAATCACCCGGTATGCACAAACCTTAAGAATGCACACAACTCACATGACGTAGACTAACCGTTATGGGCAAATTTACTCTTTCATATGCTGCAGTAACTACAAATGTTGCCTCTTGACACAGTAATCTGTCATTTTACTAATTTTGAGAGCTTTGTCTTGACATAAAAATATCCACAAAGGCTATCATTAGTCTCCATCATTTCAAACCTGTGATGTCAAGTATCTTACCAGCTGTACACCTGTAGCTTTTCTAAGAAAATTATGATAATTGTCAGTCACAATCACCGATTGTGATACTTAAAGATATGCCATTTCATGGTTTTTATTTTCATATTTCAGAGTCAGGACATTTCTATATTACAGTTACTAAAAGCATAGCCACAGATAGGCTAGCTCCACATCCATAAAGCTAATCTGAACTCACACATGTTGGGTTTTCTTCTCCTTTATATTTTAGTCACAGAGCTGCTCTTTGACATGCCTTCAAAAAAAGCAACATGGTAAGGCGAAAAGCTTTTTGTTCAGAAAATATTTCCAATATAGTGCAAAACTTACCAGACAAAGAGCATGAACAGAATATATTGTTGACAGACTATAAAGGATCAGATCTGTGATGTGAGAAAGTACCCTATATTATATTTCATATTGCACCAATTTATTGCAACACTGAAATACCTCTGTCTGTCAGACTATTTCATATATTTTTGGTGAGTTTATCTTGCTATCACGTTCCACAGCATGGAAATACATGGACTGCCCGGTATCTTTTTTTCCTTTGACTAAAGATATCTTTAGTCTTGTATCATTCTTCATGCTTAGAATTTTTCCAAAGTTTCCACTGTCAGTCTTGCTTTCCCTCAGTACTCACACATACTTAAAGTAGGTGTGGGTAAATTTCATTTGCAAATGTCATTCTCTGGGCTTGATTAAGACTGTCACAATGTGAATCTAGCATGCACTGCAGTGGAATGACATCATGCATAACTAAACCCGAGCATGTCCGTATCCCTTATTTCCATCCTGACAGTTTTTACTTAATTACTAAGTAATGTTCATTCCTGAATTATTATTAAGTACCAGCACTATCATTCTGTATTCCAATACATTAAATATACTGATGTAACAAGATTTAGCAACAATGATGCAAGTAGCAGAATGTAAAAATATTAGGCTATTTTAAAAAGGGCTGATAGCACTCTTGTCTTTCAGGCAATTAAACCCAAATCCTAGCCTTGTCATTCTGGAACTGCCAAAAATGAACCTCTGCTGTCCTTTGATACCTGAAAGCACTGGGCACAAAGCAGCCATCAAATTACCATGCCTACGCTACCAACTTCTTAAAAGTGAGACATGAGGCTGGTTAAAATAATTTAACAAAACCCCAAAATAAGTGTGCCAAGTTTTATATGAGTGCTCACTAGGCAATTATTCCGTCTCCTACTGTAAGAAAGTAAGGAATTCGAATTTTACACTTTTTCTTTACCAAATCAATATGACTCCAATAGAAAAATAATCAACAAGCTTATTAGAATCCTTTATAAATCCAGTAACAACAAATTATTAACGCACTTTCCCTGGAGCAAATAAAATATCACCGTAGCTAATCCACAACAGATGTCTAGTAAAATAATATTCAATCTGATCATGCAGAACTCTCACTTTATTAAAAGGCATGCCGTAAATCTTAATATCATGTGTTGATCACAAAGCTCACTCAGCTCCCAATAATATTCCAGAATCCAATAACAAAAAGATTAACAGGGCCCTACGCTAACGGTTTTTTCCAAGAAGCTCCTAAATTGAAAATTTTAGGAACACAATACACGCCAATTAGTATATATGCTCCTATAGCCTATTGTTTTTTTCCCAGTTAGCACACAAGAATTTTCGGGAGCAAATGCAGACAGGGCGTTTGACATTCTAAAAAACAACTTTACCGTTACACACCGTATCTCAGTCCTGGTACTTTGCCAATAAAAAGGACAAGCCCTTTTTCAGTCCTTAATGTTAAAAATAAATAACAATAAGTTTACACGAATTCGAAAACGACGTTTCCCATATTTATCTTAATAATGCGTGTAGCAAAAACCTTTCATGCGATCACACTTCCAACCACCTGGTCTCCGTGCACTTTTAAAAACGCCCAATGAGCCAAACTCTGCAAGATCATCCTTCGCAGCTTCAAATGCACTGTAGAATATGTTGATTTGCAATACATACAGGCTATGGGGATTCAGAACTCACCACACACTAGCATTGTTGAAACATGCAACAGCATTCGTCTTTTCTTCTTAGATATATGGGCTATAGTGTCATCGATGAGCAATGCGCTGCGGTCACCGTTAGCTAATATAAGCCAGTTACTAACCATTCACCCTTGAAACCCCTCGCCACCCCGAATAACCATAACTGGGCCTTACCTCTTCCAAAACGTTGACGGTATTCCGGCAGCTCTGCAGGCGGGTTGTGAAGCTGGACGTCGTGGGGGAGTTGTAATCCTCCGTAGTCTCCGAAAGAAACTCAGATACGGAGATCTGATCCGGCATCCTTCAGCACGGAGTCGCCCAAAAAAAGGATGGGAAATGTATTTTTTCCAAAAGAAACAAAAAAAAACCTAAATCATTAAAAACAACTTGCGATACGCAGAAGCTGATGTCTGTTTTTAATATATATCGTACTGGATACCTATGCAAAGAACAATCTGTATTTAGCTAACGTTAGCTTAAAATTAACCCCCTCTTGAATAACCACGGCTTCCGAGTTGCTTTTCCTCCGGCTTCCTTCACTGTCCCCGTGATGATGGGGACTCCACACAATGTTGTTTTTCTCTCCTCGTCTTTTCCGTCCTCGTAGCTTGAAATGCACTCTTTCCAGAAGCACAATGGTTTAATTATTTCTCCTTACGCCTCCAACACAAGCTGTGCAACGGGCAAACAGATGCCCTCATTACTTTTTTGTGATGTTCAATTTTACTATGATTATGATCGTGATATCCAATCCTTTGTCTCAAATTATTTATCAGATGTGCAGGGTCTGTTAACTCGTTTTTATCTTTGCTTCTTCGGTTTCTATTCTAACGATCTCTGCTTTGTGACACTTAACGTTACACACGCACGCACTCTCCTAGCTCTAGCTCTTGCTCTCGCACTCTCTCACCCACCCACAGTGAATCACCGGTACTCTGCGCATGCTCCATATCACAAACAATATAGGCTCGTCAGAGACACCCCGTGTTCAAATCAATGCATTTTCCATGCAAATTGAGACCAGTCTTTAAATTAATGGTTCACTACAAACGGATGCTAAGAAGAACAGTTGGGGTAAAATAGACATCTGTTTAAAGAATTTGGGCAATAGGCCTATATAGCCTAGAGTCGGCCATTAGCCTAGCCTACTAGGTCTAAGAATGTGAACACTCGACTCGATGATGCGGTGCATAATCCTAATAGAACAAGCTAAATCATCGTTGCTGATAAAATATCTCGATGTAAAATATACCGTAGATAGCCCTGGCCAATGGATAGGTTCCCAATATAATTTCAGTAGCCTACATTATCTGTTCTGGTCTCTTTTAAAAACACATCTGACCTGCACGCGCGGGAATATTGACAACGAAATGATTTTCAATTCATGCAAGCAAGTTAAATTTACCAGCGGTCTGAATGAATAATGAATGAATGAATTCGGCTTTCGAGTTATGACCATTTTCCTGTCTAAAACACACAAAAAAGAAGGATAATGGAGGCCAACATGGCAAAAGTTGACTATAGGCTCATTCAAATATTGTCGTTAATCAATTATCATTTAAAAAAGAAAACGTAGGATAGCTAGCCGATCAACTTTAGGCTATTATGAATAGGCTACTAGCCTAGCCTACATCTATCACTCCCTCCACTCTCGTGCTTGTGGGTTTAGCGTTGCGAGTGCGGAGCCTACAGGTGGAATATCACAGTGCGCCGCCAGGAAGTGTTCTCCAATGTTTAAAACTGAAATTCGTACTTTCGTCGATTTGAATAAAAATGCATAGGCTGGGTCTAGCCTAGCTACTTTATAAAATCATTAAAAATATATATTTATAAATTCTTCATAGCCATGTTTGTTTAGACGTGGTGTTGGACTTTCCATGTAGCATATAATTTAAATGTAGCTATTCTGATTGCAATCCTGAATTTAGTAAAAATGTGGTTTTAATTAGCCTAGGCTAAATATTGGCTAGTCTCAGTGGCTGGTAACACAGCTGGGCGATAAAACGGTCTTACCGGTTCCATAAAGAATCTTTTGACGAAAAACTTGACAAGCGTGAAGATGAGGATCTCATGACTTTGTCACCTTTACAATAACCTAAATGAAATAAATACAAACAACGTGAGACATTTAAACGGGTACATAATACCAATAATTTGCCGTCTGTATAAAATGTTTCATAAATAGACAACAGCCTAACAATGAAAACATGTCTGTATCGGTAGCCTGTTCATTTCTGGTGAGATTTAAATAGGCTACGAAATATAGGCTATAGCCATTGATTCCGTACGCGAGTGGAACTAACGGTTTTATATGCTCGTGCATACAAACAATAGCCTACACTTAGTTAATGATAACGTTAGCATTCATCTATGAAAAGACGGCACGTTAAACGCTTAGGCTATTAAAGAACAAGTTGACACGCTTATCAATGGTCAAATTAATATGACAAAATGAAGTACGTTCAAACTGCCACGCCTCAATAACTTACCGAGAACGCTGTGATGTCTTTCCCACCCCACACTTTATACAGCACACAAAAACTCAGAAATATGTTGATGCAACGTTGAATGTGTCCAGAAGAAGACCTCATATTCAGTCCATTTTGTATGCATTCCTTAATCCTACGAGAGTACAGAGAAATCGCGTTACTTTAGCTAGGCTACTTCCAAAAGTCGCAGAAAGATAAGGTTCCTATTCTTCTCCTGTAGGTCCCGTGAATAGATCAGCAGCAGCCAGATATATCGGGACAGGAAGGGGAAACCGACCATGTGAGTAGGAAAAAAGACAGTTACAATGGACAGGATAGGAGCTAATAGCACTGGAACTGAGGAAATCCAGAACTACTCAAACAGGAGATCTGAGTAAACACTCATGCGGTCTGATGCGTTTCCTTCACCTTATTGGCACTTATCCCCTTGTTCTTCTCTGATCTACCAATACATGTAAAAATAAAACATAATTTTTTATGTTACTCCATATTTCACATCCCACAGCTACTCTGATAAGTGCATTCATAAGTGAAGCTGAGTAGGCTAGGCTATTTAAAATCCAGGTTTTAAATCCAGGTTTTTTTGAATAACGTAGGTAGGCTATATCTTATTGTGAGATAAGTATTAGCAAAATGTTCAACAGACAAAATAGAATGTAATTATAGTAGCCTATACTAAGTGGTTGGTAGGCCTACCTATCTGATGCTTTGATAGACTTAAACGGTTTAATTTGATTCGTAATTATCACCGTCATATTCACCACTTAAAAAGGAATGAACAAAAAGGAGGTCAGCACTTACCTCTTGCTGTCTTCTAATACACTTTTATTTGCAATCTTTGTCAGGACATCTACTTTAGCCAGAAAATAGTCTCATTGCTGGTCTGGGCTGTGTCCACAATGAGAAACAAACACCAGACCTGAAAGGGAGCTTGTTCTGCCAAATAAACAAAGACTGGCAGTCATGGGCAGAGCAAAAGAATGTCACCTAAGCTGGCTATATCTCTGCATTCAGGAAGAATGGCTCTGTATCAGACTATATGCTGACAAAATGATCCTGCAATGAAGTGATTCCAGCCATCCTGCAACAATAACAACAGTGGGGTTACACTGTGCTTACAACACACTGAAAACTTTGCAACCTCACTCGCGGCTCAAAGTTCAACTGAAGTGAGGATGGCCTGAAAATACAAAATTGTAGAGGAAAAGAAAAAAGCATAGTCTACAAAAAAAGAGGAAGATATGCTCTTTCATAGCACCCAATCCAAATGTATGCAGGATACTTGCAAAGGTTGACACCTTTGAGTTGTTGAAATACAATGGAGGAGTGTTTTTCCAAAACTCCCTCAGTCCATGTTGACCAATTTTGAGAAAATCTTTTTTTTTTTAATTGGTTGAGTGTTTTTACATGAAAAATCACATTTTAATGCTTAAAACCAAAGAATAATAGTTTAAAAGTAAAAGTGCAAATATCTAACCATTTATCAGAAAAATAACACCCACCTTGAAAAATATGGTTTATCAAAACTGGACTGAGTGAGTTGTGGAAAAACACTCTTCTATTCTGATTCTTGGTTGCCTTTGCATTGTAAGAAACATGAAGTGCTTTGCTAAAATGGCATCAAGGCTTTTGAGTTAGCAATGTTCCTGGCTTTTCCCGCACTGTGCTTGTATGTTATGTGTAGGGCTTTGTACAATTCTTTTTATAAGAATTCAATATTCATACAAAATTATTGAGTTGATTTGTGGTGTAAATATTGGGTTGCTTGCTGGATAAAGGTGGCAATAATTATAAAGAAACAAATAACATAATGCATGCACTGTGTAAACATTTGAAGAGTGTGATATCCTTCTAATACCAGGCAATACATTTTTATCCCCTGTAGGGGACATGAGTCTCAAGAACCATATATTCTACTTTGCTGAAACCTACACTACAAGGAACATTAAATAAAACAAAAATAAACTATATTTTTGAAGAAAAAAAATTTGACTGCAACATGTGTTTGTCATCCAAGACATTATGAAAATACTTTTAACTGCAAATTCAATACAGAAATTAAATTTAACTGTGCTGACTGCTTGCTCTGTTTGTGTTCTGAATGATTTGGGATTGCTTTATCATGACTCATTATTTTATAACAATCATATTCATATGTTTCTCAGCTTGTATGAACACTCTTCTCTGACTCCGAATTGGTTTGTTCTTATTCCAAAATAGTCTATAAACCCGACAGAAAGCCCCAATGGAGATATCATCACTGCTTTTTAGCACTCACATTCCCACGTCTCTTCTTGTAATGTAGCAATTTAAAACACTCTGTGATTCCGTTTTAGCTAAGTACATAGTCTTTTACTTAACAACATGTCCTTATCTGTGCTTTATTTAGAAGCGTCTTAGGGTGGATTTGTTCTCTCAAGTTCAGTTTCCTTTTGTCCAAATCTCAGGCCAGACAGCAGCACCAGGGCAGAAAACAGGAAAATTAAACATAATAACCACTTATATGGGACTGAGGGTACAGCAATGGAAGTAAAGATAGCAAGGGGGAAACCAGCCAGCTGGAAGAGATCAGAAGGAGATTAAGATTCTTGTTTTTTTATTGTATTATTCAGATATTAAAATATCAGATAAGCAACTTTCAGCAGAAGAGCAACTCTGTTGCATCCTCAGAGTCATCTTATTTATATTCCTAATGGGGATTATTATAACTCTAATGTTTATCTTTATATCTCACAGTAGAACAGTGGCATCATTTGGATGCTGCTTCATGATTTTGTGGTTAATGTCATGAATGAACAAGAATGTCACATTCATTGCATTTTGCATTAGAAAAATAAATCCAGTACTTGAAAAGAATGATCAGATTTACAATTATTCTGCAATATATTCTGATGAAGCTGCTCAAATAAGACTTCATAAAAACAAATAGAGAAGGCAACAAAGTGTACAGCCCCAAACCAACTATAAGAAATGACAGGACAACTAAATAAAAAATATGCATCATTTTGAGAGAATGTACAAAACGTTTACAATTCTGTTTTCTAAGTAGGACCTACCTTGTCAGAATTTTTTGACAATGACATTGTTGAGCTGACTATGCTTACTATTTCAAATATTAGGTCTGCATTTTAGCCCAGAGTAGTAAAGTATGCAAAAACGACCTCTTCACCAGTGTGGCTTCAGGACTAGCCATGCAACAGGGAGGACATACACTCTGCAAAGGCAGCTTCGCTCTCTACATTTTGATCCTCTTTGGCCTCTCTGCAGCATTTGAAAGGTTGACCACAACTGTCCAGCTGTCTTCCCTGACTAACTTTGGGATCTGTGGCGCAACTGATTTGCTTCCTATCTTGATAGTCACTCCTTCAAGGTTGCATGGGTTGGTGCCGTTTGGAGACCTCATAAACTCTCTACAAGTGTCCCCCAGGGCTTGGTTCTTAGTACGCTCTTCTTATCACTATATAACATCCCCTCCCATAGCCAATCTTATTAGTGCTACACTGATGGTACGGAAATTTTTCTCTCCTTCTCTCCCTCCAATACCTTGGTCTCTGCACACATCTCAGCTTGCTTACAAGACAACCCAGATGGCAAACCAATGCCTGAAGCTCAACTTGACTTGGCTAAAATTGAGATGCTATACGTTACTGCCAAGAACTCCCTCTACTCGACCTTTCACTCACCCTGGATGCCTGGGCAGCACTACGGTGCCAACATCTTCATCTGCGAAGAACCTCAGAGTCGTACTGGACAACAAACTGTCCCTCTCTGAGAATATCATGGTAATGTCGGCACACAGATTCTTCCTGTACAACATCCAGAGAGTCTGACTGTTCCTGACCACCTACTCAACCCAGCTCATGGTCCAGGAACTGGTTATTTCCCATCTGGACTGCTGAAACTACTTGTGTGTTGGTCTCCCTGCCTCCGCCTTCAGATTCCTGCAGCTCATACAGAATGCTGTATGCTGCTCGCCTGGTCTACAACCTCCAAATGCTGTGCCATGTCACACCTCTTCTCGTTTCCCTCCACTGGCTACCGATATTGGCTCCCATCAAATTCAAAACCTTGGTACTAGCCTATCAGGCAGCTAGAAAGACCACTCTGTTGTATCTTTAAAATATCATTAGAACCTACACACCAGCCAGACATCTCTGTTCTGCAACCTTCTGCACTTAGCCGTTCCATCCCTGTGTATCAGGTTGCAGTCAAAACTCTTATTCCTCATTTATAAACTTAAATAAAAAACAGGATTCTTCCTCATGTGTGAATCATCTGCTAATTAATATATGAATTACTTGCTTTGCAACTGCTTCACTGTGGCTTTCTTAGAGAGAGATGCACATTCTGTTTCATGCCTTCATGAATGTGCTTACTATGCACGTGGATTTCTAACTGGAAGAAATTTATGCGTTTATATTTCGGGTGCTATGGTAAAAAATGTGTTTGTCTTCTTAGAAGGTGGTATCAATAAAGTTGCGTGTCGTCCGACACGGGGTTCGGGGAAAATATAACAGGAAGTTAACAGTTGGGGTAGTTAATATTAGTGTCAGTTGTTAATAACGAATAAAAGGAAGCTTTCATCTGAAAATGATTTTTTAAAAGAAAAAATTTGTTGAAGAATACAGAACAGCGTCACGTCGTCTGTGTAGCTAGCTAGCTAGCGTAACAGCTAGCTTGCCAGCTAGCTGCATGGCCGAAGCCTCAAGTACAGGTAGGTAGAAAATAACTACTACACTAGCTGGCTCGCTGAATAACTTGCGTCAAACGCGTACTCCGTAAATAAGTTGTTTATTGCTTATTCACATTGTCCAGTCGTTTTTGTAATGTTTAAATCGCTTCCACAATATTGATGGCCCACGTAATGCTGGCTAGCTACCTAACGTTACCTAACAACCGTGACTGGCAAAAGTATTTGGCAAAAGAGTCAACACTTGTTTTTTTAAAATCTGGCGTGACAGTAAATACGTCTGTTTTAATAACGTCGTTAAGAAAGAAATAATGACAAAATGACTTATCGTGTGTGTGTATGCATGTATATATATAAGCATATTTCATGTGAAAACTAAATCATGTATCACCAATCCCTGTAACATTAGCCACTCTAATGTACTAAATTATCGACAGCATAGTAACTTAAGTCTTAAATTGGATAACGTTAGTACTCGCATATTTTGCGCCTTCTGTATTATATTATTATATTATAATCCGGTGGCATGTTATGGTATTTAAAAAAAATTAAAAAGAACATCTTAACGCTGTAATGTAGGGAAGTCATACATATTGTGCACAAATTAGACTAAATTGAATCATGTGCCGCAGCCCATTTCTGATGGGAACCACTGTCAATACAATGTGTTAATGTGAACCTTGATGCAGGTGTGTTGGAACTGAATCCAGATTCCACTGAGTTCGTTCCACGTGAGAGTCACAACCAACACCAGCCCAGAAGAGGTCGGACCAGGTCAGACCACAACTGGAAATGGAGTGACAACCATGCTTCCAATCAACAGCAGCGACATTTTTACGGCAATGAGCCGCCCAACTATGAGGAACACTATGGGGGCCCAAGAAATCATCGTTCTTTCCATAACCAAGAAGAAGGAGTCCGCGGAAAGGGACGAGGACGAGGAAGACCAAGTGGTGGTGGCAGATTGTCAGGGACCCAAAGCTTCCAAAACCAAAGATGGCCGCGGCCTGGTAGCGGCAGGGGTTTTCAGACTGAAAATTCCCCAGCCTCTTTAGGGGCTTATCCGGCTGAGACCCCTCCCACTGAGAGATCTGGCATAGACGGGCCGAGCTGGCGAAGAGAGAGCAGGAGGGAGAGTGACGGTGGTTTGACCCGGGAAGACCACCAAGAGGATCCCCCCCGGAAACCCAGGAAGTTCGCCCAGGAGCCCAAGAGAGGTAGAGAGGAGAAGTCTACAAGAGGGCCAACCCACAAGGAAACCCAGGATAGCCACACCACCGAGGGGGACTGGGACGACGATCCCAGGACCACAGAGGCAACAGCTCGGGCAGAACCCGAAGCCAGAAACAGAAGGGGCTGGAAGGCAGGGGGCAGGAACCCCCGCTTTGACCCCAGGAAGAAGGCCCCGCCCCCAAGGGAGTGGCAGGAGAGTAGGCGTGACTACCCTTGCGAGGTAACGGAGGCAGATGCAGAAGCCTGCACCCACAGGTCTGCGCTCGCCGCTCCCAGTGACGAGGCGGGCTTCAGTGGGGGACAGGAGCCCAGCTGGAGTAGTGGGAGTGGGAGGGGCCAGGGGAGGCGAACACCGTTGCAGCAGGACCGGGGTCTAAGGAAGCCGCCAAATTCAGACCAAAGGCGGGGTCAGAGTAAGCTGGCGGAGGTGCCCAAGAGCAAAGAGACACAGACGGGTAGGTTGAGGACACTGGCTGTGTGGTGTCCTTTTTTGAAATGCACAGATATTTTCTTTTATATAATGTGATACAGGTCACTCCATTCCAATGCACTGAATTCAAAAATGCTGTTCAAAACTCAACAATCCACAAATACCAAAATATTTGACTCATTTATTTATATATTTTATAATCATCTATCGAAATTATCAATGGGTGATTGTTTGGAGCTCACATAAATTATTTAGGCTGCAAAAACAGTAGTCCCATTTCAGAGGGCTTTATGCAAGTGGAGAGACATGCAACCAAAAGTGTTGAATAAATTTGGTAAGACTGGTACTTTCATTTTTTAATAGTAACACAAACATATTCAGACCACCATCCCTTGCAGGGCCTTGAGTTCGGCTGGGAAAATACTGACAACTACTCTGGTAGCTTACTAAAATGATTTTGGTCAGGTACGTTCTTATTCAGTCTCAGTCAGATTAGGTCCTGCGCATGATTGTAGCATCTAACCAGGGCTCAGGATGATTTTTCTGGTCAAGGTTCTTTTCTCTCTTTAGACTGACATTTCCCAGGTAACGGGTAAAGAAATGCCAGATGGGGTGAAAAGTATTTTTGAACTCTGCATACCTGGGGACTGATTGGCCCATATATATTTACTTGGGTAATTTTTAAAAATCCAAAATTCCATTTTGGGGAAAAAATATTTTGCCGTCATCTGCGATAAAGTGTTTTGGGATCACATGACGCAGCAGTTGTGAACTATTGGTTTGTCTCTGCATTGGCTGACTGCCTCCCTGGCTTCCCTTGCAGGACGCCTAATTGAGCAACTGTCTGAGGAGAAGTACGAGTGCATGGTGTGCTGTGAAATCATACGGGTCATGGCCCCGGTCTGGAGCTGCATAAGCTGCTTCCACGTCTTCCACCTCAACTGCATCAAGAAGTGGGCCCGCTCCCCGGCCTCGCAGGCAGAGGGTATGCGAACATCCCCATAAATGACCAGTGTCACATGACCCAGCAGGCTCAGTCCGAACAAACCGTTTTTAAAACAATCAGAACCTTTCATTTACTGACTTGAGCTGTCGTTATTTTGATGTTATTTTACTGTGGGGTTCCCTTGGATTTGAGAATACAGAACCTTAGAAACACATTTTGTCAAAGATGGCCTCTGTTCAGAGTAGGGATGTTCCTAACGACTAATTTCCCTGACGTTTAAATGGAAGTTTAAACTTAGACTAATCGACTAGTCTAAAAGTAAGAAAACACTCAGAAAACAGTCAAAATTGAGCACAATTTAATCTATAAGGTTAAACATTGTCCGAAAAAATATTGCGTATATTATAAGAGCCATTTGAAACCGTTAATCACATTCTTCAATTACCAAATCGTATTTTAAATGCCGCTGAAATGTGTGGAACTTTGCGCCTTGCATTATGAACATTGCACATTATCCTACAAAACATGACAACAACTCACTAAATAAAAGTTAACAAATAACATTTATTGAAAACAATATTCAACGTAACAAAAAATTTTAGGAAACGTGCCTGATTATTACAACGGCATTTTCATTGGGTGAACGCGATCGCATAGCAAATACAGTAAAAAAGAAATAATTGGTCATCAGAAAAACTACCAATAATAGGCCCACAAAAAAATAACAATTAGGCCTATTGATCGACGTGACATTAGATTTGTTTTATTGGGCTATTCAACAACGCGATAGGCCTACTTACTCTTTCCACCTCGCTGGTTTAACTTGCTGGGCGAACAGGCTAATGCGTTTTGTTTTTTTCCTTTTTTTAATCCGGGGTTGTTAACATTATTAACAGATGCTCGTTTTTTTATAAAGCAACATTTGGCCAGGAAAACATGACATTTCAGTGCAAATTATGTCAATATGTCATTTGTGTACATTAATAAAATAATAAGTTTAACCGACTAGTATTTCTGGTGCCGACTAGCGAGGGTAGCAACGTTTAATCGACTAGTCGACTAAACGCGCACATCCCTAGTTCAGAGTCCTAATGCTGATGAGAATTGATAAATTGAACTCTTGTTAAATGCTTGTTTTCTCAGATGGGAATGAAGGATGGAGGTGTCCTGCCTGTCAGAACGTTTCCTCCCGCCCCCCTAACTCCTACGTGTGCTTCTGTGGTACGTGAATGCAGCTTTCTCCGTATAGCTCTTCTATAACGGAACCAAGAGGTCTAGTGGATTATATCTTTTTCAGGATAGTCTTGACAGAAGCTGCCATTAAGGATGACTTGGCGGTTTTCATAATTTCATAATAAACCATAAAGCCCACATTAATGTTCCCTCTTTTAATCTCCTAGTTACAATCCCTCTTCCTGGCTTTGTAGCCTGCTTGAAAAAACATGCTTATCTTAGAGGTGCATGGATGACCTTCAAACAAGCTGGTTGTATTACCTCAGCAGTCTACATCTTGCTATTCCTCTTGCTCTCTTGTGTGTGCTGAGAACCGTAAAAACTTAAGTGTGTATTTTTTAGCTTCCTAAACAAATTAATATTGTTCATTCAGAGGTGGTATGAGGAAATTTGAATATGACATGCTAATGGTATCACAGAAACGAAACCTAGCACACCAGCTATCCCTGTTATTACATTGACAACGTGTGTTTGACTACTGTACATAAACCTGGTTTTATGTCTCATTTAAAATGTTCAGAGATGACAGACCACTTCTGCTAGAAGTTACTTTTTATAGCATAATAAAACTATAAAGTATAAATTATTATTATTACTATAATTTTTTGCATATTATGGAAAAGGAATGTCGCGCAGTCTTTGGGCGTATGTTTTATTGAGCTGCCGATCGGCTCATTCAACTCTGAACGGCTGATGGCCTACGTGGGACACAGGAGGCCCTGTATCCTTTTTCAGTTTGGATTATTCACATTGGATTACATCTTTTTCATGTTTGCCTGGGGCTCAGGGAAGGAGACAAACCCGGAGTGGCAGCGCAACGAGATCCCGCACAGCTGTGGAGAAATGTGTGGGAAGAAGAGGAGTGGAGTTGACTGCAACCACCCCTGCAACATGTGAGCCTGCAACGCAAACACACACAGGCTCTTATGTACACACGCAGAAACACACACACATGCAACACTGTAACCTGAGGCTGAAGGCCTATATTGAGAGAAAAATAACATGAAAATGAAATGGTTATATTATTGCAAGAGAGTTTTCCAAGAGAGCGGTGTGAACAACTTCAAATTCCTCAGTACGTAATTATATTTACCCACTGTAGTCATGTACAGTTAGCAAGTAGGTCATTTAGAGTGTGGCTTGTCTGAATGCGTTTTGTTTCTTTTTGTTTTATGCTTCTGCGTTCTCCCATTTTAGCTTGTGTCATCCCGGACCGTGTCCACAGTGTCCTGCTTTTGTTACCAAAGCCTGCGTCTGTGGGAGAACAAAGTACGTACCTATGCTGAATAGCCTCGCGTGGGTGTTTTTGAAGACCGGTTCTAAACACTGTATTTTCTTCTCAAAAAAATAATGATTGAATTTCTCATTTTTTAAAATCATATCGTTCAAGCATTCATATTGGGAAAGTAAGTAGTCATTCAGGGGGGAAAAGTAAGCTCCGTGACCACACGGAGCATTAGACGTCACTGCCCGTTTCTCCCTCGATGCCTTGCCTCGTGCCCACCCCCCCCCCCCCCCCCATTCCAGACAACCAGTGCGCTGCGGCCAGTCGGTCTCCATCCGCTGCGGCACGGTGTGCGGGGCTGCACTGAACTGCGGGGTGCACAGCTGCGCCGAGGCCTGCCATGGCGCCAAGTGCCAGCCCTGCCCGCTGCTCATCCAACAAGGTGAGAGAAGGGCTCGCCGCACAACACAATGACCTTTCACTGATAACGGCGTGTTAGCGGTGTGTCCGTTAAAGCTATTATCTCGCTCGTTGCGCAACCTTAAAGCGATTTCTCCTTATTTGCATATTTCAGTCTTATTTAAATTTCAACAGAATTGCAAATTTACTGCCAAATGACACTGCGGTTGTCAACGTCAGCCTTGCACAAATAATTATGTAATCCAAGCGTGCCTTGTATAGCCATGGAAAAATTATTTTTTCATCAAATTTTTCACAGTTTATGGGTACGTGTCTTGTGTGAAATCTAACGATGAACTATTGACCACATTTTATTTGAATTCCAAACAAATATATTGTCATTCAGAACATTTATTTGCAGAAAATGGCAACTGGTCAAAATACTAAAGATATACAGTGATGTTACAGTGCAGTTCATAACTATTTGGACAGTGACAATAGTATCGCTTGTAAGAGTGCCTGAAAATAAGATATCAAGAGTTTTTTTTATCTTGTTGGGTCACAGACATCAGGAAGCTATTACCTACAAAATATGCAATCAAATGTTAAATATGACTGTATTTTAAGTTTATGTTAATTTGTCCAATTACTTTTGCTCCCCTGAAATGGGGGGGGGGGGAGACTATGTATAAAAATGGTTACAATTGCTACACAGGTCAGTGAGGTCACCTGATATGGATGTAAAAACCCTCAAATTAAAGCTGAAAGTCTGCACTTTAACCTCACAGTCACTGTTCCACTTCAAATCCAATGTGCTGGAGTACAGAGCCAAAATAACAAAGATTTTATCACTGCTCAAATACGTAAGGACTGCACTGTATATATTGAATAATGCAAACTAAACAAGTTTATACCCATAAATAATAAAACTAACAATGTCTTCACTTAGGAAGGATTCATCAATCAATATTTGGTGGAGCAGCCCTGATATTTCTTCAAAAAATATTGGGTGTTCTCTTAATGTTTTCCATGGCTTTATTTACTGGCTCGATTCCGGCTAGCTGAGATCTTACAGTAACCGCCGCCGCCTCTCTGTTCCCAAATCCAGTGTGTTACTGCGGAGTGCAGTCGCGAGAGGTGCCGTGCGGAACAGATCGGGATAACTTTGACGGGTCCGGGCACTTCTCCTGTCAGAAGCTCTGCGGAAAGTAAGGACCGCGCTGAACCGTGCACCTTTCTGTGGAGACCAGGGGCCGTATTACAGAAACATCGTATCTTAAGCCCAAGTTAAGATGCGACAGGTCTAATATAGGATTTTTTCCAAATTCGTATTACAGACACAAATCTTAACTAACGTTAGGAATCCTATTTTATCTTACTCCAGCATATCATCTCAGGTTAGGAAATCCTAAATACTCAATCGGAAGTCGTTGATAAACTTTCATGTCTGAAACTGCCGCCACTTGTTCATATCGCGCGCTAATAAACAAACCAACGTTAGTTTGTTAACGTTCTAGTCTGTGACTATCCTAAAAATTGAGCAAAAACTACAAGCTTTGAATTTCAAGCCAGACGAATTAGAAGAGTGATGGGTGCTAATAAGTGTTTTGTCACTAACGCTGCATTCTCACATAGAGCAACTCCGGTCGCCCAGTTGCTGGAAGTCCATTCATTCTCTATGAAGCTGAGCGACGGTCAGCGACCTGAGCAACTAGGCAACTGAGTGACCAAAATCGGTCGATAAATGTTGCCTGCAGTTTAACTTTTTAGCGACCATCGGCCTCAACAGCCAATCAGAGTTTCACACTTCATATTTCTCCAACCGACACAAAACCATTTCTTGAATAATTGTTCCACCCGATTTCACTCAAATTGCAGCAATGGAGGATAATTATATAATTACAATTATCAGTGTCATAACATAATCTTAAAGGATATATGTGGCTTGTTCTACCAATATCACATTGAGCCCAAACTACATGTTGAGTTTTATATATCTATCTGTATCTATGTATCTGTGTATCTAGATGGATAGATAAAGATCGATAGCTTGTGACGAAGATAGATATAGCCTATCGCTAGCTAGCAAGAACACATAATTATGAGTGTCATTACATAAAGAATAGGATGCATTGCAAATATGTCTTTGTTATATGTAGGCTACTGCCGTTTCTCTTCATTAAAACGAGCTGACTTGGATGACACAACGGGAAGCTTAGTAGACTTGACCGACCCAGCGACCAAGTTGCTCGCTGTGAGAACGTGGCGTAAACCACAACACGTCGTTCGGGTCTGCCCTAAGCCTTTCCACAATTAAATGCCGCTTATTGACATTTCCCTCATTCTCCAAAAGTAATAAAAGAGCAACCACTAAAGTTATGGAGTTAGAAAGCTAGCTAGTGTTAGTGAATGTTATCTTTTTCATTCCAACTGCTAACAACAATGAAGTTACGACACCGCCAGGGTTGTCGTAAAGTTAGGACACATTATTTGGGATTTTGGCAAGTTAGCATGCTTCTGTAATACACTTTTTGTATCTGGAGTTAGGATAGGAAAATGGACTTGAGAACTTTTGTTCTGTAATGGCTATTTGCCTAAATCAGTTCCTAACTCAAATTACTGTGGTTACTACACAGATAAGATAGGATTCCGGAGTTATGATGTTTCTGTAATACAGCCACAGAGGTGGAAAGTCCAGGGGTCAGAAAGTAAGGCTGAATTCCATTCTCTGGATTCGCAGACTCCTGCGGCCACATGTATAAACAGTGCTGAGCAGAAAAATGCCGCGTAAGCGAGTTTCCACGCAGAAATTTGGATGTATAATATAACACATGCTGTGAGAATCTGCGTATCTCTGCACACCATACGTACACAATGTTTGGAGTCCGTGTGATATGGCGACACCGGACCGAAAGGCAGAGGTAGAAAATGCAATACTTTTTTAAAGCAGATTTCTGACTTTCACCCTGAGTGTTCTTTTACGCATTTTACTACTTAGAGTTTTATATATGTGGCCCCTGGACTCAAAGGCACATTCTCGTCAAGTTCATCAGTGCTTAGGGCCGACCCATTGTGAAAACAGTGTTTCTGGCAAGTGCTCTTATGCGGTCTCTTCGCACCCTCTGCCTGCCCCTTTTGCAAGTCTGCAAACTTACCTGCCCCCGGAAATACGTCATTGAAGTCTGCAAGTCCACAGTCTATGAGTCCAGAGCGCTCAATTTGGGATTCAGCCTAAAAATCCTGCCATGTGTTTCTTCTTCCCATGAACTGAGCCAGCTGATTTCACTAATTAGTTCTCCCTCCTGGCTGAAGAATTGTGCTAATTAGCAAATCCAAGTGATTGGAACAAAATGCTTTCTGAACCTGGATTTTCCACCTCTGGTGCAGACCCAAGAGTTAAAACCCAGCTGGTTTTTATCCATTACTAATTGATGAGCTAGTTTGCAACATCCCATGTTTATATTGAATAGGCAGCTCGGTCAAGGATGGGAAACTGACCTCGCATGAATTGGTCATTTGTCTCGTTCATGCGGTATCTGGCAGTTTTTTTTTTACGACAGGATTTGCATAGAGCAGGGAACAGTAGCCAGTCGCCTAACCGCGTAGGCTTTGATTCCGTGCGCGGTCGACGAATCAGCGGCGACGTACGACGCTGCATATGTCTCCCCTCAGACAGCTGGACTGCGGGAACCATCTCTGCCAGCAGCCCTGCCACCCCGGGCCGTGCCCATCCTGCCCCCAGCTGCCAAGGCTGGTGCGCAGCTGCCCCTGCGGCCAGACTCCCCTCTCCAAGCTGCTGGAGCTGGGCTACTCTGAGCGGCGCAGCTGCATGGACCCCGTCCCCTCCTGCGGGAAGACCTGTGGAAAACCCCTGCCCTGCGGGTCCAGCGGTGAGAGCCGGAGAGTAGCGGCTGCTATGCAGCAATAGGGGCCTCTTAATACTTAATGCCTAGATGTAGCGCCACAGCAGGTTTCTCAATAGGCTCTATCTCTAGTGCTTCTGGTTTTCGGCAAGCCAATTGTTTTAGGCTGTTACACGTATGTTACAGGTCAGTGGTTATGTTGACTCGAATTGTCGCCTCCAATTGACCAATTTCTACCAATACGTACAATTTTTAAAGAAAAGTTTTAAGATAGCTGGGGTATCGCTGTTGGGTCTCTGAATTGACCTTAAAGTATGTGTAAATAAATGTGACAGCCATGGGCAAAGCTAAACGAATCAGCATTTGTTTTTGCGGACATGCAAAATGTTACGGTGTAGGGATGCATCCGCTTTGAAGGTGGGCCGTTTTGACTAGGACCAGTTTCACCTGGTCAGGTTTGTTCAGGTGAAAGTCACAGTGTCGCAGGCAAGCGAGAGGAATTTTCTCATGTCGACATCATCGCCCTGTTGCAGACACCATCCACGTGTGTGAGGACATGTGCCATGAAGGCCGCTGTGGACCCTGCTCTCTCACCTCCACCATCAAGTGCAAATGTGGCCTCAAAACTAAAGTGAGTCTGAAAGCCCTGTGTTCATCACTACAGTCTGTATGGACACCAACATGGCAACCTTTTATAAAAAGTCAATTGCTTATATTTACAATGTATTTTAGCTTATGTGACCGCTGACATTTAGCCTGCAAGCTAATGTCATTGGTTCAGTGCCTCAGGATGCGTTTGTCAGTGTTAGAGGAGTTTTGCCGAACTGAGATGTCGTTTGACGTTTTAAATTCCTTTCACTTGTAGGAAGTTTCCTGTACATCAATACAGAATGAAGGTAAGCTTTCCAGATGGATAATGTATAGTGAAGTTCGTGGCTGTTTTATGTGGAAGCTCTTTCTCACTTTATTTTCTCTCTCTCCCACTCACACTCAGGTGAGCTTGTGTTTACCTGCGAGAGGCGCTGCAGCAAGAAGCGCTCTTGCGGTCGACACAAGTGTAATGAACTCTGCTGTGTAGTGAGTATGAGTTTATTTTGACCTCACGCCTTCAGTTACTGTAAAGAATACTGGTACAGAATAGTCCTAAAATATTAACATTGCTTTACCTTTTACAACAATTATGAGTACCCTACATGGAAAAACAAGCAAGCCCTCAAAGCAGTTTCTCTAAGGACAAATCACCAATTTCTTTCTGCCATTACTGCCACCCTGTGGAAGTCATGGTATTGCATCTATCATACAGCTAAAAATATGCCAAATTGCCGTATGTGCATTGACCCCTCGCAAGCCTTGTTGTGGTGACACTTTTAAAATGAATGTGCACTTGTATATAATCAGGGCTGAAGCAGACAAGAACCTTTCAGCTCTTGGCTTCAGTTATAAATAAACATGGTGTCTGGAAGCAGCATAACCCTTCACAAAGTGACGCAGACCTTCACACCCTGCTGTTGAACCCATTAAGTGCCGTGGGTGACATTCAAGTCGACAAAAATACCAACGTTCTAAAGTGCCAAGGGCGACTAATATTGACCAAAACGTGTAAACGGTGAAAACTGCTAAATCCAATCAAAATGCTGTTACAAGATAAATAAACCATGTCATGATGCCCAAACATTATTTGTATTGGCTATATGAGTGGGCCAAGCAGAATGGCAGAATATTTTTTGACCTGACAAGAGTGACTATAAATAAATAATCAGCCATCCAATTCAAAACATTTACTCATGTTCGTCTAATGGTACGTTCACACGTTTAAAACACAAGGTACAAACGCGACAACATGCTTAAATTCTGAACATAGTCCAAGATAACGTGTGGGCTCACTATGAATGTTGAGCTATTTCTGAATGAACGTTCTGTATTACAAACTCAATGGATTGCTACGGCGCTGATTTATTTGAATAAAGAAAAACCACTGTGTGGTGACAGTCAAGCTTTAAATGAGCATATAATATTGGTATATACATGTAATTGGTATATAAGTAATATCACCAGAAAGTGGAGACTCTCCTCTTTTAATATATAAAACTCAAAATGCGTTTCTGGCTCAAAGCAACTCAATCGAGGGAGAAGGTCACGTATGTATTTGTTCAGTGTATTGTTTATCCATCTACTCAGCTAATACAAAGCAGTTGTGATGTGTCAAAACAGACACTGTCAAACTGTCTAGATGTGTCCAACTTCAAATCGCTCAAGCTATATCTGATTTTTATTGAAAACCGTTTTCACTATTACACATCACCAATATTTAAGGTAATTATGTTCAATAGGTCAAAAAATGTGTTTTATCAGAGGTTTGAACATTGACAGGATCAATCAAAAATGTTTATGTTTGGACGGCCATATTGGCTTGGCACTGCAGGGATTCCAGTGTTCTGGAACACTCTGGCATTGATTGCGTTAATTGGATTGTCTTTGTCTCAGGATAAAGAGCACCGCTGCTCCCTCCTCTGTGGCTACAAGCTCAACTGTGGCCTCCACCGTTGCCAGGACCCCTGTCACCGTGGCAACTGCCAGCCTTGCTGGCAAAGCAGTAAGTACCAGTGTGCTTGTCCTGGATTCATGCAATTTTGGACCCTTGTAATCTTCTAGCACAGGTGAATTTGAAACGCATGTTTTAACGACATTCTGGAGAATTTCGTTTTGGCTCGGACCACTTCTCAAGCCAGTCAGAGCATGTCTCTTATGCCATTAAAGTACATGCATTCATAATCACAGGATTCTATAATACAACTGCTGATGCAAAATAAAGGCAGTTGAAATTACATTGCCATTTGAAGTTTTGAAAGCAGAGGGGACTTATACGTAGCATCATATACGCAGTTAAGGCTACGGTTACACTAGTCACTTCAATGCGACTTCTGGCATCCGCTAGGCTGAATTAAGTGACAGGTCTGGACGCGCACAAATCGGATTTTGTCCTCATTGGGATCGGATCTGCCAAACCACTTGGCGAGGTAGCCAAGCACACTTTGAGATCAGAATTGCTTGTAGTCTGGACATACTCAGACTTCTCAAAACGCATTCACCGGAAAAACGTCTTTAAACACGCCCATATAGGCTCGGAGATGAGCAGTACGCTACACAGAACTGTTCTGTGGTACGCTGACTGTAAAGACGAGGCTGTAGCTGTTCACAAATATGGTTCCACCAGTGCTGGCTACTTTCGCGAACCCATACCCTCCTCTCCACCGAAATAGCATGCCTCCGCTGCTGCCTCCTGATCAGTGCACGTTCCATTTTCCAGGAAGTGTATAGCTAGTATTTAATTATTGCGCGGGGGAAAGAAATCCGAACTGCGAACTGATCATAGGAGGTCGCGTTAAACTGTCAATATGGATGCAACTCAATCTGACCTCGTGTGAGCGGATTGTGGAATTCCGATTCCAGAAGTCGCATGAAGTGACTAGTGTAACCGTACCCTAAGGGATTTCTGCTGTTGTAGTCAGAGGATTTATATGATGTGCAGTCTGGCTAGCTTAGCCAGCCACATTTGTTCTACGTTGGTAAACTGCAGGACATTGTGAGCAATACTTGCAATTGGTAAAGAATTAATTAATTACCTGCCACATGAGCATAGCACCTCTTAAGTGAGGTTGGTGTAGCCACTGTAGGATTCTAAGTTGACATGATCCACTCAAATACTGGCAAGTCAACCACGCCGCCGCCAGAATCAGCCAACTTATCATAAATACAATGTAGGTTAAAGCATAAGTGTAAGCGGTGACTCGTCGCCACTGATAATAATCAGTTAAAGAGTAGCAGCTGGGAGTGAGTGATCAAGGCCTATTCCAACCGAGGAGACTATATTAGCAATACAATAGACAGTTTTCTGGTTAGACCTCAGGAATTTGAACCTTCAGACCCCGTTACTGATTGGCAGACTCATGGATTTGAGGGAGCCAGACAGTGGCTTCCTTAAATCAATCATATTATTTTGAATGTACATTTCTGTTTTCCACCTTAAGAAGTCAGCCTGAGAAATGGTATTTAAAGCCATACAGATTAACTCAGCTGAATCCAGAGTGCATTTCCTATATCTCTGACAACAGCCGTTCCTGGAAATAAACATCATTTTCACCAAGTTCGAGAAGTCCTTTTTTCTTTACACCACATACTGATAAACTTGTCCCTATCAACCACAGGCCTCTCAATGCTAATCGCTGATAGGCAGTGTTCTGTATGCTCCCAGTCAATAAGTAGCCCTCATTGCATATTTAACACACATGAACCAAACCCGAAAACCCATGGAAGTGAGCCTTGAAGCAGAATAACAACAATTTCATAAATGCCTTTAATGATGTACTTGAGTTGGATCGACACAATAAAATACACTCGATTGCCAAGTCGTATTGTGATTTTAAGCGTTGTACTGGTGTGCCTGCTTCTCGCCTACAGGCTTCGATGAACTGACGTGCCACTGTGGCGAAACAGTCATGTACCCGCCCATACCCTGTGGCACCAAACCACCCGAGTGCAAGAACCTGTGCACCCGGAGACACGAGTGCGATCACCCAGGTAGGAGCCAGCCGCCCCCGCTCTTCCCTGGCCAGTGAGTCCAGTGCATTTCTCCTCACACTTCAGTCAAAGGTCAAATCCCTTTATTAAAGTTAAGGACAAAGATCATTGAAGGTCACCTCTTGTTATTTACACAACAGAAGGAGTCTGGAGTTTACTGAAATGGAAAAAGCGAACATGAGAACTTTATAACTGTTGTTAGGCTTAAAATTACGATTTGAATTCAGGCGCGCAATGCAGTGGTGCTTGCTTGATTCCAGTTTAGTTCTCAGTCACTTGTTCAGTCTATAACAGGGGTATCCAATCTTATGTGAAAAGGGACAATGTGGGTGCAGATTGTTGTTTTAGCCCAGCTAAGACACCTGATTCTACTCATCAAATGACTGTAATGTAATCAAGGTATTGGTTGAAGACCATATTTAGTTAATTAGTTGAATCGGGTGTCGTATAGCTGGGCTAAAACAAAAACCTGCACCCGCACCGGCCCTTTACGGTTTAGATTGGACACCCCCTGTGCCTATCAGATCACAGAAATCGGTGTGCCTTTTAGCTGGCGCGTTGTAATAATGCAAATGATGCGGTCCCGTTTAGCTTATTCCTGACACTGTTTCTCTGCCTTTCAGTGTTTCACAACTGTCACAGCGATGAGAAATGTCCTCCGTGTACCTATCTCACCCAAAAATGGTGCATGGGGAACCATGAGGTGAGGTAAAAAAATAAATAAACTAAATAAAAAAGCAGTCCACATATTTCACTTTGTTTACACTGTGGATAAGTTATAGCGCAAAATTCCACTTGCGTTACGTACAGTTTTTCAAAGGCGGGTTAAAAACCCCTTGCCAAAGCGAGCTCTCCTCCTGTCCTCTAGCGAAGGAGCAACATCCCTTGCCACCTGACGGACATCTCCTGTGGCCTGCCCTGCAACGGTCTGCTCCCGTGCGGCATGCACCGCTGTCACCGCATCTGTCACCGCGGCGACTGCCTCACCGAGGGCAGCTGCAAGCAGTCGTGCTCCGCGCCCCGTCCGGATTGCGGGCACCCCTGCGCCGCCCCCTGTCACCAGGGATCTCCCTGCCCACGCGTCACCTGCACGGCCAAGGTGAGAGAAGGGGACGGCGGAGTCGTGTGATGGGTACTGCTGCGATTAAAATGATCTATATATTTAGATAATATTTTTATTGTGAGTTTCCTTCTCTAATTGAATGCTCCCTGGGCTGCAGCACCCGTAAGCTAATTTACACGTTTTTGCGAGTATAGTACGTATGGACTCCCAGGTCGGACACTGTCATTGTACCATTCCGTTGCTTTATTGTATCCAGTGTAAATGGATGCCATGTAAGAATGTGAAAGCTGTGCTTCAGAATGTCTACTAAATACCTGTAATGTAAAGTAAAGGCAGTCTTGAAGATTAGAGAGACATGGGGCTGAAGAGGACAGTTGATGTAGGGCGAAAGGCGTGATATGTACTTTTGTTATGAAACTAGTCGGGCATGTACATTCACAAATACGCAGTAATATCAGTAAGTTACCTTCTACTCAGGACATTAATGTAAAAATGGTATAGGTTTTAGCTAAAACACAAGGAAGAGCCCCAAGGTATAGGACGGATATCCTTTGCTCGGATTGCTTTATATCAGCGGAAAAACGTCGACAAGGATTCCAACATCATGTATGCCATAGAAGGGAGCAGCAGAGATGTGCATGATATTGGTTGCATTATTTCTATTAAGTTAAGGGTAGCCGTGGGTGCAGGCTTTTGTTCCAACCAAGCAGTAACACACCTGATTATACTAATCAAGGTCTATAGGAAATGTTCTAGTTGATTAGTAGAACCAGGTATGTAGCTGCTTGGTTGGAACAAAAGCCTGCACCCACACCAGCCCTTGCTGGGTAAGATTGAGAACCCCTGTTGTAGAAGGCATTTTGGGAGGGGAATGTTTTGACAGGCTTGTGTATGCGCATCGCAGGTGACATTGCAGTGTGACTGTGGCCGCAGGAAGGAGGCTGTCATCTGTACTGAGGCTGCCAACTCATACCAGAGGTTAGCATTACTGCTTCACTTCCACCTGCTTTAGCAGGCTTTCATTAGCATGGAGCCGACTTTGAGTACAGGAGGGAGAGTTTCATTTAGTATGGTTTTTTCATCATAAATGTAGTTTACAGTTTACTGGCAGGATCTGCATTAAAATGTCATGCTTTTCTTTACTTGGTTGGTTCTGAGATTATTTCTGGTTTAGCAAAGATGTTTCCAAATTTATCCAAGTTGTTTAATCAACGTACTAGTAGATAATTAAAATCCCTTTAAGAACACTACTTGTTGTGTTCTCTCACCAAATTTTGTACTCTTCTCTCAAATTCTCACTCCCGCAGAGTAATTTTCAACTGTCTTGGCACTGAAAATGGCAGCACTATCGAATGTTAATCTACTTTGCCTCAGCATCTTTTCAGTTTTACAGTTATTAATTGTTTTTCTGAATTATGAAGTATGTGCACACACGAGGTGGAGTGAAGCTGATTTCTTAAATTAAGAGCCTGGAAAATTTAAAAAGTAAACCGAAATTGCGTCTACAGACTGTGGCGGGACTTAAATGCCCAAACTAATCACCCTCGATCACTGATCACCCCAAACTAATCACCCCAATTCCTGTCCATCATCGAATAATTTGGGTCATGAAAATTATCTATTTTAAAAGTGATAATGAAACCCCCCATGTAACAATCTTGAAAGTGCTTGACACCAGAAAAGGAAATGTTTCTAGTTCTAATGTAAAAAATAATGAAATTGATTACTACCTCGCCTTTACCTGGGGAATGTGCGCTCTACAGGATTGCTGCTATCGCCATGGCGAGCAAGTTGTCAGACTTGCAGCTGTGTGATTCCGTTGACATTGGCCAGCTCATCACCAAGAAGGAGCTGAAACATACCAGGTAATCTGGGCTCTGAACATGTTATAACATTTAACATTCAGAGTCATAGGTGTGCATTACCATTCATGTATTGAATTACCCATATAATTATGTTCCATTGTATTTCAACACACTTTTAGGTTGGAATGTGACCAGGAGTGCGCGGCTCTGGAGAGAAACAGGTGAGCCATTTTCTCAAGGCATTCACAGAATTGCCTTTCAGGCTTTTGTCTTTCTAATTTGCAAACCGAGAGCTTCTCGGTATAGCACTGAATATACCTCCTATGAAAAGCTACCAAAGATCCCCTGTATGCGCCTAATAACCAAGCATCAGCTTGCAGAGGGCGTCTTCATTTTTCCACGGAGAAAGATCCACGTAGTCAGCTCAGTCACGCCTATGTTTTGACTGCTCAGTGAGGCTGGTCTCCATCTCCTTTCATCTGCCATGACATTAACCTCTCTCCCTCTTATTTCCTTTGTATGTGTCTGCTGTTCTTCTAGGCAATTGGCAGAGGCCTTGGAAATTGACCAATCTGCAGACCCCTTCAATGTCCGCTCCTCCTCCTCCAAGTACAGCGACAGTCTCAAGGAAGATGCCAGGTTGTTTTACAAACTCCTCAGTTTCCTGTTTATTTAACTGCCTAAAGTTTCAGTAAAAATACAATGATGGCAGGAAAAAAAACAAAGGGAAAATGAAACCAGTGCGAGAAGGGTTGTGCTGATGGGATGATGCTGACAAAAGACGCCATGTGCTTTTATTTTATTCTATGCAGAAAAGAATTAAAATTTGTTAGTGAGGTGGAAGAGGAAATGAAGAACTTGGTGGAACTTGCAAACAAGGTAAGAGACATGATAGTGATTCTCTATGATTTTGGTAGGAGATGGCTTTTTACTGTTTTCCATTTGTTCTCTTCCAGTGCTAACTAGGAGTTACTAAGAGTAATTTACTCTTTAAACGATTGCCCTTCCTGGCCAATACTTAGGCCTATTGTGGATCACCACATGGGACTACTGGCCACACTTAGCACTGAGAGCTATACCATTTGCCTAGTTACAGTGGGCATAGCCCATAGATGGAGAGCACCGAAAGTTTGCCACTTGCAGGGTTTCCATATCCATAGAAGATGCAAGACTGCATCAGCTATACATTTCCTTTTGATTCTAGATGTTGTGCAATTAAACTGAAAATATCTTTGCAATTGGGAAGCTTCTCCTGGGATGCAAACTGAAATTTTAGTTATAAGTCCTGAACTTTTAAATATTTTTAATGGAAATTGATCTATGTTTTGCTTTATATTTCAAAATGGAGACTGCATAGAGGCTTTGATTTGTATGTTTAAGCCATGTGGCCACGTTTTATAACCCGTCAAGGAAATCGCATTCGACTGTACTTGAAAATACGCTGCACTCTGTTTTTTCTGTCTCAGACTAAAGGCAAAGAGAAGGATACTACCCGTTAATTGCACCAAGATTCATAAAAGCTAGCCCATCCATCTTCGTTGTCTATGATGCACTCCATTGAATAAGATGTGTTTTTAATTTCTCTATTGTACTTGAGTGAGTTCAGTCAAGAGGGTTATTTAATTTGTCTTACCGAGTTTATGTGACCATTATTGGTTCAGCATGCACAGAGACGGTTATGTGATTGAAACTCCTCTGATGTAGCAAATTGCAAGCATAAGGGTTTACAGATCCAACAATTAAGGTGCTGGATTAGGTATTCCTACTCTTAATTTATTGAGATTTTTACTAAGATTCTACCAAGTTAGGGAAACCACCTCTCCTTCGACAACATTACAGGCAGTTTAAATGTTAATCAAAAAGATGCACCACTTTTAGCTCTTTCTGCAATCTCAAATGTGGAGTTAAAGCACCACGTTTGGTTCTTTAATGTGAATAGCATGCGAAGCATTAATCTGCATTGAATGCACTTTCAGGGGAAACAGACAAAGAGGAGCCACTGTTTCCCACCTATGAACAGAGAGCACCGGAAGATCATCCATGAGCTGGCTGAGGTTTACGGGATCGAGAGCGTCAGCTATGACAGCGAGCCCAAGCGCAACGTGGTGATCACTGCTGTGAGGTGAGCCTGCTGGGGGGGCGTGAATCCGCTCTGCGCCCTGACATTCCCAAGCGGAATGGTAGCCACAGGTATCGGGGCATGCCAAGGCTTACTTGTGCCTTTGCACCTCTTTTGCATTAAAAGTAACATGGCCTAAGTTGCCATAGCAACACAAACATGTTCTACTCGCAGTAACAATAACCCCTATGTTTTGTTCATTGAACCCCATAAGTACTTTTTCTGAAATTGAACTCGAGCAGTAAATGTTTGTACGTTCATATTTTCATGTGACCTGCATCGTTGTCCAGTTTTCACACCCAATCATGTTTTTGGTTTGATTTATTTTACATAGTTACTTGGTAACCAGTAAATGCTACTAGTATAAGCTAGCTAGCTAATGCTACAGCAGTATGTCATTTTTCACAAACTCGTGTTTTTATGCAAACAAATTTTTGGTCTGACATTTGTAAATTACTGCCAGATAACCACTGAGCTAACCATTCCTCTGTAGAGTGATTCATCTGCATTACATAAGTTGTTCCATGTGACTTCCTAAAGGCAGTCTTGAAGCCAGTGTAATGATCACTTCAGCTAGTGAGCATCATTAATGATTATCTGACTAGTCTATCTGCCTTAATTGTACTGTCAAACAAGATTGTCTGCCTGTATTCATTACGCTAATCCACTGTAGACGGGGGTGCAGCTACAATAAGAGGCCCTGCCTATATGGACAGCAGCCTAGACTACATTGTGTGTTTAGCTCGCAATGTATCACATGGTCTGATGCACCAGGCTATTGAATTCATATGTTACCAATTTAAATGATAATATTCTCCCATTCATATGCAGGAATTGAAGCTAAATCATGCCAGTCATATACAATTATGGTAAACAGGGTTCTAGCTCTGATTTGTGCTCTAATAGAGGGAAGGCGGCCTGTCCCAACACAACTCTGACAGCTCTCATAGAGAGGGAGACGGCAGGGAGAGCTCCACCGCCTATCGCCCACATCAAACAACACAGCAGCAAGTAAGTGTTCTCCAGTTCTATACCCTCTGCCCTCCACTTAAAAAAGTGGACATGGTGGTTTGCAGATCTACAGCTGCTATTCTTTGTCTTGTGATAATGGGCCTTAAAGATATTTGGGCATAACTGGGATCTCCAGGAAAATGTACGTTCAGCTTGTTCTCTGTACCTGAAAATGTGAAAGTTTTGCTACTCTTCTCACCAGGAATGACGGTGGGAGCAACTGGCTGAAGGCAGTGAAAGAGGAGCCTAGCATTGACTACTTTGATGTCCAGGATTGATCTTGGCCACAAATATGAAAGCTGGAAATCCAGTGCATCAACATCAAATAAAACCAGATAATGTTTGCAATCATTGTTCTGTATTAATTGCAGCAATATTAAATTACCTTTCTCAAAATAATGAATATTTTTGACTGCACAAGAAGCTCTTATTTGGGATGTCTTGACAGGATTCCAGTGTCTTTCAATATTTTCCCCTAGATTTAATTAAGCCACAAGGAAAATATGCATATATTTATTATTTCCAAATTTGTAAATGTGGGCAATAATACAGTGTGAAGTTTTGACGAAGTATTTTTGAACAGAAGAGGTGGAGGACTGAGATCCCTTTGTAATGAATATTCAAATATTCACTTTTGATATGCCATCCATTAAATAAACTCACACTAGCGTTTAGTCAGCTAGCTAGTAGAACATGTGGAATGCACCACCAAACTCTTATGGATGACATTTCATGTTATGTAAAAAAACGTTAAATAATTCTTGCAATCCAATTAATAGACCATGCCAGTAATGTTCTTGGTAGTATCTGTATAACACATTTTGACATTAAAATGCTCACTGCATGCAAGTGTGGTATTATACTGGACGAAGATTTTTTTTTTTTTCCCTTTTTTCTTTGCTGTTGTGTCCATCTTTGGTTCATATGTCCATAATGAGTTACCTAAGTCTAGTCATTCTAAAGCAACCACATTCAAGAACATAACCAATACATCTTTTACAAAAAGCTAAGCGTTCCCCTATAAGCATCATTGTTATCCTTTTGTAAGTGTGAATGATACTGATATGTACATACTTCCCGCTTTCTTTCTCACAGGTCTCAAGGTCAGGTAGTTGTGGTGCTTCGCCATCTTAAAAGCAACAATGGCAGTAGTAGCCAGTGTAAACCCAAGGCAACCAAATTCAGTTATCAATGTCCCTTAACCTGAGAAATTACTGTCTGTGAAGATGTGTGATTGTATAGGCTGGATACTCTCAAACTCTTTCCTTGCATACAATGCTGGCAGCAGGCGAAATTCAACATCAGCAATTTATCCCCATGTTTTTCTGCACTTCAGTATTTTATCACAGTACAGTCACGCAAAATTCACGCTAAAACCGTCCCAGCCATCATCACAAATTTCAAACAAAACACTATTAAAAGTTCTGTAGTATGTCATCGTGACATTATATAATGGTAAATGGACTGCACTTATATAGCGCCTTACAATGTTCACTCACCCGTTCACACACACATTCACACACCAATGGCGGCAGCCACCATGCAAGGCGCTTGCCTGCTCATTGGGAGCAATTTGGGGTTCAGTGTCTTGCCCAAGGACACTTCGACATGTGGAGGACAGGAGGAGCCGGGGATCGAACCGCCAACCCTGCGATCAGCGGACGACCCGCTCTACCTCCTGAGCCATAGTTCTGCAAAACTTATGATAAATTACTGGCAGCTGAGTTTCCAATAAGCTACGGTTTTACTATATTTTAAATCCTAAATTATGGCACTGTACTTCTTAACAGTAAGAAACGAATTATGTTCAATGCTTAAATTTTTCCCCTGCGATGGATTGGCGACCTTTCTCGCCCAATGCATGCTGGGATAGGCTCCTGACTGACCAGAAATCAGCGGGTGGATGGATGGACTTTAATTTTTCTACGTTATTACTACTTCTATTGTGGTTTACCAAGACAGTCTGATACTTTCGTTTCTACAGTACTGTTACCATGATTTTAATATTCCCGTTTTTATTATATAGGCATTTCCAGATAGTGTTTTTTGTATAGTGTATGAAACATATTGTGGCGATCCGGGGCGATTACGAGTGATGTAAGTTATTGTGTATATCGAATTGTGTATGTGTACTTGTGCTGTGCAGACCAAGTGCACGAGTGATGGTTGATGTAATCACATGATCAGAGCGTGTTCAAAAGCTCTGACGTGTACAGTAACAATGGCGGTTAACATTTGAAGAGAACCTCCCGCCAGAACGGCGACTGTTGTGATAAACAACAGTCGTATACAGTTCAGCTAAATGTCATAGCATGCGCTCAACCAGGTCCGCTCTCGAGAATGTTCGAGCGAAGCCAACGGTTGTTTTTGAGTATGACTGAGGAGATTACGTGTGATTGGTTAAGGTGAGCTGCAGGGCACCTATTAGAGGTCGCCCTTGTTAGCATGCTCATTTGCATATCAGGGGCTATAAAGCTGGCTACAGTCCAGCGCGCGTTGTCTGTTCTGCCTGTACGCTGAGAAGGAAGTAATAAGAGATTGTGCTCTTCAATAAATTATTATACCCTCAAGCAAACCTGACTCCAACTCCATGGCTCGCCACAATGGTGTCAGAAGCGGGACGATCTGGGAACAGATCCGCGAATTGGAACGTCAGGTGACCAAGCAGATGGACGTTATCGCAGGAGCGTCTGCGAAGCGGCCCAAGAGTAGACCCGGGGGACTCCCCGAAGGAGCCAGCGCCGCAAGACCGGAGCGAGAGAGGCCGATTGCAGACCAGGCGGAGGAGCCCGCGCTGGTGGCTGACCCCGCGGCCGGAAGCGAAGCGCAAGTAGGGCGGCTGGAAGCCAACGAGGACGCCCCTGCTTCCAGGCCGAGCCAGACGGCGGCGCCGGTGCAGCGACCGACCACACCGTCAAAGGCGGCGATCAAGCTACCCCGTTACACGGGAAAGGGTGAGCTAGAGTCGTACCAAAGCCAGGTACGATTCGCAGCTAGCTATAATGGCTGGGACGAGAGCCAGACAGCCACCCACTTAGCGTTAGCCCTGGAGGGCGAGGCCTGCCAGGTGCTTCTAGACCTGGACAGCGCCGAACCACTGACGCTACCGGCACTGATGACAGCGCTGGAACGCCGGTTCGGACAGCGGCAATTCCTGGAGGTGAGCCGGGAGAAGCTCGCCACGCGACGGCGGACCGGAGCAGAGAGCCTCAGCGTCCTCGCCGCCGACATCAGGCTGTTAGCTCGCCGCGGCTACTGGACCTCCGCAGTGGCTATTGGCAGGTAAGGCTGTCCCCGGAAGCGAGGGCAAAATCAGCTTTTACCATAGGGCAAGGGTTGTGGCAGTTCCGGGTCATGCCGTTCGGGCTCTGTAACGCCCCTGCCACTTTTGAGCGACTGATGGAGCGGGTGCTGTCGTCCGTCCCGCGGAGTTCCTGTGTCGTGTACTTGGACGACCTCTTAGTACACGCCAGCGACTTCGAGCAAGCCCTCGCTCATCTAAACGACGTGCTTACTGAGATTGGCCGGGCTGGGTTACGGCTCAATCCCAAAAAGTGTCAGCTGCTCCGGAGGGAGACAGCTTTCCTGGGGCACGTCGTTAGTGAGCAGGGTGTAGCCACTGACCCAGCTAAGGTGGCTTCTGTGCGGGAATGGCCGACGCCTAGCAATGTGGGTGAGCTGCGGAGCTTCTTGGGGCTAGTGTCGTACTATAGACGCTTTGTCTTGAGCTTCGCCACCCTGGCTAGTCCGCTTCATCGCTTGACCAATAAAGGTCAACAGTTCGAGTGGACAGGGGACTGCCAGAATGCTTTTGACCAGTTGAGAGACGCCCTAACGGCGGCTCCCATTCTAGCCTATCCGGATGTCGCGCGACCATTCATCGTCGACACGGATGCTAGCAATGTCGGAGTCGGGGCCGTACTCTCCCAGGTGGGACCAGACGGGGAACGAGCGGTAGCCTACTACAGTAGCGCGCTGAGCAGGGCAGAGCGAAACTACTGCGTTACTCGGCGCGAGCTGTTAGCGGTGGTCAAAGCGGTTCGCCATTTTCGCCCTTACCTGCAAGGCAGCCATTTCCTCATTAGGACAGATCACGCGTCACTAACCTGGCTTTTAAATTTTAAAGATCCGGAAGGCCAGGTAGCCCGCTGGCTCGAGCTGTTGCAGGAGTACGATTTCCAGATTCAGCACAGGCCCGGAAAGCTGCATGGTAATGCAGATGCGCTTTCCCGGAGGCCCTGTGCAGAGCTGGACTGTAGGCCTTGCACTAAAGCCGAGCAGCGAGAGCAGGTGACGGCGATAGCATGCCAGGTTCAGGCTGTAGAGGGTGAGTTGGAATGGTTGCCTCTTAGCCAGCAGGACCTGCGCCTAGCGCAAGAGGGCGACGGCGAGCTGCAGCAGGTGCAGAGCTGGGTCACGGCGGGGGCACGGCCTGCATGGGGGGAAGTGTCGGCCAGTAGCCCAGCGGTGAAGGCTTACGTGAGTCAGTGGGGGAGCCTGACGTCGCAGGGTGGGCTGCTCTATAGGCGGTGGCAGGCCCCCGGCTCCGACCAGGACCTCCTCCAGCTGCTGGTGCCCCGTGCGCTCCGCCCCCAGGTACTGGGACTGGTACATGGCTCTGTGGGGGCGGGGCACTTTGGCATCAGCAAGACTTTGCACCGACTGCGGAGGAGGTTCTACTGGCCTGCCTGCCGCCGGGACGTGGAGCTGCACGTCCATTGCTGCGACGCCTGCACGGCCAAGAAGGGGCCGACGCAGCGGTCGCAAGCTCCCCTCCAGCGGTACGTCGTGGGAGCTCCGATGGAACGGGTCGGGGTAGACATCTTAGGGCCTTTCCCCGTCACCGAGTCCGGCAACCGCTACGTGCTTGTGGCCATGGACTACTTTACTAAGTGGCCCGAGGCGTACGCGGTGCCGGACCAATCGGCGGACACGACGGCGGAAAGGCTCGTAACTGAGATGTTCGCCCGGTTCGGAGCCCCCGAGGAGCTACACAGCGACCAGGGGCGAAATTTTGAGTCGCGGGTGCTGGCGGCTGTGTGTAAGCGGCTGGGAGTGGCCAAAACCCGCACTACGGCGTTGCACCCCCAGAGCGACGGGCTTGTTGAACGCTTTAATAAAACACTGGCCACCCAGTTAGCAATTCTAGCCAGCCAGCACCAGCGGGACTGGGACCGCCATTTGCCCCTGGTCCTGTGGGCATACCGCTCCGCCGTGCAGGAAAGCAGTCAGTGCTCCCCCGCTGCGCTCATGTTCGGGCGCGAGCTGAGGACGCCCGTCGACTTGGTGTTCGGAGCCCCGCCCGGACCAACGGAGCACCACCAGTCAGAGGCCGGGTACGCACGGGCCTTGATCGAGCGCCTGGAGACCGCCCACAGCTTTACCCGCCAGGCCCAATCCGCCGCAAGTGTTAAGCAGAAGCGAGCGTATGATGTGCGCTGTCGGGGGCAGCCCTTCGCCAGCGGAGACAAGGTATGGATCTACTGTCCGATCCGTAAGAAGGGTCTGTCCCCGAAATTGCAGTCGCATTGGCGGGGCCCTGGTGAAGTGGTGGGCCGGCTTAGCGAGGTGGTCTATCGAGTGCGCATGCCCGGCCGAAGGAAACTGGTGGTGCTTCACCGGGACCGTCTAGCTCCTTACCGGCCGCTGTTGGATGGTGTTGAGGAGGGGATGGGCGTCGGCGAGGATCAGCCCGCTTTACGTGCGCCCACCCCTCCTCCACCAGAAAACCCAGCGGCAGCTGAGGGCCCGAATCGCCCTTCTCGCCAACGGAGAACTCCTGCCCGTTTCCGGGACGGTGTTGAGGAGGGGATGGGCGTCGGCGAGGATCAACCCGCTTTACGTGCGCCCACCCCTCCTCCACCAGAAAACCCAGCAGCGGCTGAGGGCCCGAGTCGCCCTTCTCGCCGGCGGAGAACTCCTGCCCGTTTCCGGGACTTTGTGCGTGAGTGCGGACAGTTTAAGGGGTCGCAGGGGACTGCTGACCCCTTAGGTGGGGGCAGTGTGGCGATCCGGGGCGATTACGAGTGATGTAAGTTATTGTGTATATCGAATTGTGTATGTGTACTTGTGCTGTGCAGACCAAGTGCACGAGTGATGGTTGATGTAATCACATGATCAGAGCGTGTTCAAAAGCTCTGACGTGTACAGTAACAATGGCGGTTAACATTTGAAGAGAACCTCCCGCCAGAACGGCGACTGTTGTGATAAACAACAGTCGTATACAGTTCAGCTAAATGTCATAGCATGCGCTCAACCAGGTCCGCTCTCGAGAATGTTCGAGCGAAGCCAACGGTTGTTTTTGAGTATGACTGAGGAGATTACGTGTGATTGGTTAAGGTGAGCTGCAGGGCACCTATTAGAGGTCGCCCTTGTTAGCATGCTCATTTGCATATCAGGGGCTATAAAGCTGGCTACAGTCCAGCGCGCGTTGTCTGTTCTGCCTGTACGCTGAGAAGGAAGTAATAAGAGATTGTGCTCTTCAATAAATTATTATACCCTCAAGCAAACCTGACTCCAACTCCATGGCTCGCCACAATATTCTAATTTTTAGTGGTTTGTTTTCTCCAACAATTGCACATATACTTGCATATTGGGGATAATAATCTAGGCAAGAGAATATGATGCAGGCAAAAAATATTTACAGAGGAAGGACATTAACGCACACCGCATAATGTGTACATGTGTATCCACAAAACAGATACTCTGTCTCGTAGATACCGAAGAGAAAAACTTTCCCTAAACAATAACGCTACCAAAACAAAAACGATTCTAGGTTACAAAGTCTCACGTGCGTAATATGTAGTAACACTGTAACATAACCAAATACACTTTTTGTATCAAGGAAGGTTCCAAGTATGGTGGTCTGTTGAGGGACTTCCATGCCCTAACATTTGAGAGCAATGGGAGGTAACCGGACGTGAAACCTTTCCTGGAGCTAAGATTTCACCCATCCACTTAACTATCATATTTGTACCCTAACCATACAATTACTTAGTCATTTTAAAGGAACGACTTATTTATTTTTTATGTTCAAAATAAGAAAAAGGGAACCGATTAAGAAGAAATGTTGCTGACATTTATAATAACTATCAATTTGATGCGTACAACTTTTTGTGATCTTTTCAGCTGTGAGCATTACCTCCATCGTAAGTAGCCTATATCCTCTTGTTTATAACAACTTGGTTTCTTTTGCAGTTGCTTGAGCATGACGCTAACCGTTTAAATACCAACAATTTGTCGACTTGCGCATTTTTAAAAATTAATCTATGAATGCCTTTTGACTTTTTGAGAGATTTTTTTTTAATTAAATGGTTTATTTTCACATAAAAAGGATGGCGTTTGTTTTTCATAGGCTATTTAATAAAACTTCAGGTTAGCTATATATTTTATAGTCTATGCTTTTACAGTGGTATTCTACTGTAGGTTACTCTTGCTGTGAAGTTAACTGTCTATAAGCTTGACCTATTTCATCCAGATATATCGATTGAAAATTTGAATTTTTAATTAATTTTGCAGACAGCTGCAGTCCAAAAACAGATGATTTCGCGGAATTGCATAGGTATAGAGTGTGCTATGGAATCGACCCCATCATGAGTTTGGAGGAAAAAGCATCAACAACATAGGCTGAATGGCAAGTTGTCAACGAATGATATTGGACAATACATGCACCATAATTATTAAGACGTAGCCTATTATTAAGGGGATCACAACGCTTTTGAAGTGGAATTAGTATTTATCTAGAACCGAAAGCAGCGGAGTTACTACGGAACTATGGGCGATTATATTCAATAGGCTATACTCTCTAGGAACAACACAGGCAAAACCGCGTGATGCGGCGCCAGTTGAAAAAGACTGACAAAAACTTTCAGCATGTTCTTTTATTGGAATTTTCTACGTGCACGATTTAGAACTTATAGTAAATTTGTCTGAGAAGTTACTCGGGTAGGCTAATGAGTTCGTTTATTGATCACGGTCTGACTGTTTTGAACACCTTTCTTTTATGTTACTGTATAAAATATAAAATCTTTGATATGAAGTATTTGCAGGAGTAGTATACGTCACTTTACTAGTGCATTGCGAGCTTGGTAAAGGATATGACCTTCAACCATGAAGTAGAGATGAAAGTGGTTTACACTACATTTTCATCTGTCACTGCTCTCCTCTCCCAAACTCTGCTTTGAGATATTTACTTCATATGCCAGCTGTCTTATAGCAATGGGCGATGCTTGCAAGGACACGGCGGCAATACTAGGAATTATTTATTGTGTAAAGTAGCATACACATTTGCTTTCATATTAATTAAACCTGACCAAAATAATTGAGACTTTATAGACAGAAACCTAACACGTTCTATGTGTGCAAATATTTAGATTCAGTTTTAGTTCCCTATTCAATGATCTATGTCTTGAGAACTTCATTCGTTTAAAAATTATTTCTATACTGTTTTATTATATACCCCAGATGCAACTCAACATTTGGCCCTAAATTACTTAAATTTTATGAAAATGTTACTTATTCTTTACTTAGTTTAGTAATCATTGATCACCATAAATAGTTGAGATTTTATTGAAATAAAATGCATTGTTTTATTTTCAGAAGCAAATGTTGACTGAATTCAGAGATGAGTGTACAGATTGATCATATGATTTTATAATTATAGAATTTGTAGTAGATCTGTAATTCTCCTTGTTGTTGTTTAGTGATGTAGTACATCAATGTATGGTGTTTTACATACCCTTTTATATATTTATGCATGCATGTACTGATAAAATGAGCACAGGATTTGAGGCTTCAAGAGTCTACAAATTGAATTGAAATTGGGAGAAAAGGATTTGAATACAGATTAAATTTAATTTTAGGATTGAGTCTGAATATGAATCGAAGAAATTTAAAGATAATTCATTTGAACTGAATGCTTGATACTCCAGATCAAGTTTTATCCAAATTCATATTATGATATATATATTAACTTTAAAGATGAGAAAAAGGAATTCTGCGCTCTGCAAACCAACAGGCTAGGACAAACATACTAGTTCCAAAATAAATCTAATGTATTTCATTGGTGCCCAACTTAAATGTGCACCTTTTTTCACCTGCACCTTTAAGTTGGGCACCAATTAAATAAATTTGATTAATTTTGGAACTAGTGTGTTTGTCCCAGCCTGTTGGTCTGCAGTGTGCACAATTTTTTTTTCTTATCTTCACTATTATTTGATTATTGTACATGCTCTAAATATTTATATTCATATTTCTTATATTGACTTTTAAATATAAAAAAAATACTTAAAAATACAGTTGACGGAACGAGTCATACAATTTACAGGGCTTCTGCATTTCCTGTTTCTTGATGTATGATTCGTTTGCGGGAAATGTGAGAAATGTGGAAATAGACAACATTCTCTCTGTTTCTTGGCAGGACGAGTGGCCGGCGTATTTCATTATGACCGCAACAGTAGGTACAGCCTTACCTACATGGAGGCGAGGTTGGCCTGTGAGCGAGATTTTGGTGCTGGTATGGCTGACAGGAAGCAACTCCTTGCAGCCAATGAGGGTGGGTTGGAGGAGTGCCGGGCTGGCTGGATCACAGAGGCAGAGGTTGCTTATCCCAGGGTGCATCTGAACTGGAACTGTGGGCAGAACCAGACTGGAATTATCTCTTATGGTGTCAGGAAGAACCTGCTGGAGAAGTGGGACGTCTTCTGTTACAAAATGGGCGATGAGTCTCCAGGCCTAACCAGTCTTGAGCCAAAAAGAAATGGACCTTTTGAGAATGTCGGGGATCTCTTTTATGAAGCTAGCCCTACAGAGCACAGCAAAACAACTAACCTTTTTCAGGGAGAACAAATCATGGGACCTGCTGAATACAGCATTCCTGTTATAACTATGAGTGACAAGCAGAGTTATATGACATACACATCTGGACCTGGAATTGAGAGTTCTTCATTATCTAATGGATTAACCAGAGGGAACGGGGGACCGTCAAACATCAACAATTATCCATATCAGGAATCAGACTCAAACACAGATGGACAAATGCTCAGTATTCCTCTCTCAGTGATTTTGCATGCAAAGACAGCTAATGATGAATACAAGACTTCCAGTGGAATAAATAGTTTGGGCTCAACTATATCGCAGAGACAAAGCGCAGAATCACAGATGGCAGTTACTTCAGCAAATGAATCGGGTAACAGACCAAACTCTTTTGAGATATTGGATCCTCCACAAGTCTCCACACATTTATTGAGTGGTACATTCTCAAAAACAAACAGCGATATCCAACCAAAACAAACAGAAGAGACAAGCATTGGATATCTCGCATCAAGCAAGGAGAATAATCAGAGTACCACAAATGTAAATACTTTACTCTTCAACCCAAGTCCGCTTGTCACAGCATATCAGCCATCAAACTCCTTTGAGACTATTCCAGTACCTGCCACGCAGACATTTACTGACGCTCCTGATGTGAGTCACACACCAGCTGTTGGCATGCTTGGAAAACTCCCTGAAAAAGAATTAGCTGAGAACCTTGAGCCCACGAGCAGAAACGCTGCTCCATCATTTCATTTTAGTGTCCCCGGTGGTCACATAGCAGATGAACTCAAATCACAGTCACATGAAACTGAAAGCATGGAAAATGCTGATGAATCTAAAAGCATTGTAAAATCTGAAAGCACAGGGGATAAACCATCTGGCACTCATGAATTCCATTCTATGAACACCTCTCCACCCATTAACTCTCCGGCGTTCATCACAGTGGGAAAAAAAATTCTTGTCCCTGCCACAACTGCCTCCGTGGATGGGAACTCTACTCCGTCATTGACTACGGTATCTGCATATCAAAATGCACATAGCTCCTCAGTATCACCTGTGAACAAATCTAAGGAAGCAGTTTCATTTGTTTCCCGATTAAAGGGTCAGAAGGATGAGCTGAGTCCTGACATCCAGAGAGACTTTAATAAAATGGCGTCCAGGAATGAAGCTAATGTTACTATTACTGTTCAGGAGGGGCTGTCCCTGGTACAAACCGCTGCGGTTCCAACCTTTTTCAATCACAGCATTGACTATAAGATTGGAAACATCTCGGTTGGACCTGCTGAATCTTTAAACCAGTCTTGTGCTGGGGGAAATGTAACGTGGAATGCTTCATGTGTCACTGTAATACAATTGTTAGAAGAGGACATACAACCAAAGGAGACCACTCCATATAGCACCCGGAACTCAACCCCCAATGCGACAGACTTACCTTTACAGAGTGGTAAAACACAGGAAAAAACCTTAATGCTTCATCATGTAACCCTTGTTAATGAAGATTTAATTTCCTCAACTGTTGCCCCAGTCCAGGATCATGGAACACATACACCAGCACCCACATTACCTATGACAGAGGCACATTTTAAGGGAACAATGCACAACACTGAAACTACTGCCACAGACTGGTTGTTAGATCGCTTCACAGTGGAACACAGTGGAAATTTACCTCAAACTACAACTTCTCAATTTCAACACAATGAATCTTTAATGACCACAAATGTAGTAATGGCCACCACAGGGACAACACCACAGCTGAATTTTACCACTGGAATTCCAGAAACACCCGAAGCAACAACCACAAGTAAGCAGTTCTATGTTACACAAATGAAATGCTAAATCAAAATATATTCTATGGGATTGCTGGGTTTCTGCTCTTTTATAATGCTAAAATATTTGATAAAACTTCAGTCGAATCCCACTTGAGTTTACCTTTGCTTAACTTTGAAGAGATTATGGGGCTGTTATTAAAGGCATCATCGTTGTTTCTGCAGTGATTGGGGCTGACACTGTCATATTCATACAGTGTTTTCCAATTAACATTTAAAGCTGATGATCTGCGGATGATAAATAGATTTTTTCAGGTGTTAGCCCATGTCTTCTTCTTCCTCTTTTTTTATTATCACTGTACCTGGCAGGTCATTTTCAATCGCCTTTGAGCTAACTAAAGCTGAACTAAGATAAATTGAGCTGATTTAATTTACAGAGGACTGATAGCTTGTATGTTCATCCAGTGAGCTGTGGAGCTTTGCTCGATGAAGAGTATGGGGATTTTCAGAGCCCAGGGTTTCCTCATGCCTATCCCAGTGAAATGGACTGCACCTGGGTGATCTTCGTCCAGCAAGGTCACCTTGTCCAGCTAAACTTCCTCTCCATGGTTCTGGAGGAGCATAGGGGGTGCCAGTATGACTATGTCATCGTGTTTGATGGAAGAATGTCAGAAAAACGGGAGATTGGCAGGTAAATAGCGCGCACCAACCCAATCCCCCATTCATTCAGAAATTAATTTCTACAAAACTCCACGGTGAAGTTGCACCCATCAAATAAACCAATCATAACAAAATCACTGGACTGCATTTTATAGGGCTAGTGAACTTTGTTGAAATGACAAGGGCTGCGTTCCAATATTCTTCACTCCCCACCTCCCTTCCTCCACTCCCCCACTACTACTCCTCTACTACCCAGAAGTATGCAAAACTGTCTGAAGGTTTCGAGTACAAGTATTTGCATGTACAGTATACAATGCACCTGACATTGCCGTTTGCGTTGAGACATTAATTAATATGTAACCATTAATACGTAATTAAGATGTAATCAGCGACATTAGCACGGAGTAGAGGAGATGGAAGGGAGGGTGCATTTTTAGAGTATTGGGACGAACCCCAGGTCTGTCTTGTTTGATCTCTTTCAGGTTTTGTGGTTCAGAATTGCCACCGCCACTCAGGTCTTCGTCCAGCATTATGACTGTCCAGATGAAGTCGGACTCCTCAGTGGAGCTGGATGGGTTCTCTGCCCACTTTCAGACAGTTAAACCCCTTGCAGATTCAGGTACTTCATCTAGATACTCTCATGAAGAGTCATAGACTGAGATTTTGAATTTGTTGAATTAGTTTGCTTTAGTTTGAATAGGCGATCGAGTGGATCTAAAAAAGCTGGTTATGTGACATTTAAACAGTTATTTATTGCATGCAACTTTATGTTGTTTGGTTTGACTGCTCCTCCTCCGTGTTCACAGGGCACGTACGATTGAGAGGAGGCAGGTACCAGTTTGGAGGATGTGTTGAAGTGGATATTGAGGGTGTCCAAGGTGGAGTTTGTGCTAAGCATTGGGGAAGCAGTGAGGCAACAGTGGTCTGTCATCAGCTTGGGTTCATGGGAAATGCTGTGGCTGCACGGTAACTCTACAACTGGTCATGTCTTCCCTCTTGAATTGATCATATTGAAAGAAACCCCTGTGGTTCAATGTCAGAATTACATTGTCCTGACTTTAATCAAAATCACTGATAATGTGCACCATGCAACAAGAAAGGTGCCTGTTGAGCAGTTTCTGTCATGACACCATATCTCAGTGTTAGGCCTCACTCAACCACATGTCTGGTAATGTATGTTTAATTTGGATTCCTGTTGGGATTTTCAGGATGCCAGAGAGTGTGGATGACCTTCCAGTATCCGTGTCATTGGTTAAGTGTCGGGGGGATGAGCGCTCACTGGACCAATGTGAAATGAAGAAGGGAGGGGCCTGCAGCACTGCTGACAGAGCTGCTGTTCACTGTCAAGGTGAGATCTAAAGGCCCAGGAAGAAACCTTTGAAAAGCTCATTTAGGATATGTTTGTATCGTAGCAAACAACTTAATGTGCAAGACATAGGCTTCACAGTCAAACAAAATGCTGAACAAAATAGTGTCCCTCTAATGTCACTGGTCCCAAAGGTCACATTGACCTGATGGTTTCTGTACCTGTGCAACTAGCAACATACATGAAGGAACACCTTGGGCCTCTTTTATCATTCATGTGTACAGTCAAATCGGATCGTAAAGTGTGCATACGACCATTTTAATGCAAATTTCCGAATTCATCAAAATAAACGTGGGTGTACGGGACGATGAAATCTCATGACTGCTCTTGAATTTTTTCCAGTGGCGAGGCAGTGACATTGCATGCAATGAACAGCGAGGGTGTCATACTTGTGCAGCTTAAATCATTTCAAAAATAACTATTGTTCGGAACACTGCAGAGTCAACAGGTAAAAAACAAAAAGATGCTCTTTGTAAAACTTATGTTATGTGACCTTAAAAATCAGATTTCACTTTAAATGAGTAGCTGATCCCAAAAAGTGCACAATAATGTCCAACGCATTCCATTTGTGAAAATATTTTTTAAAACTTGACTTACGCGCTGTGGCTCTAGACGTAGGCTATGTTGTGTAGCCGAACTGGAAAAAATAATAGCCTATCTGAATAAGTTGATTTCTTTAGTAAGTTGATTTTTAATTAGCCAAGACACCACTATTAGTTGCTCATCACATGTAACCTAAATGGAATGAAGCATGAACCAGATAAAATGATTCAATCAGGAAATAGCCTCTGTATAAGGATTTATTAGAGAAACCATATAAATATAATTACGCATCACCAGTCATGTTGTATGAAAGACTAAAAAATTTAACTGTTTTCTATTTTCTCTACATGGCTGATCTAGCTTTATTAGCCTAGAAGATCTAGAAAACACAGCACCACAGCGTGAGAGAATCTTTGATGTCTCCAGTGTAAGTAGGAAAAAGTTACTGGCAGGACAGGGGCAAGTTGCTGTCGCCGTCTTCTATCACCCCTTCCAGGGCCACTTTACCAGTCATATTCCATATGCTCTAGTCTACAGATGAGAGGTCCGGAATGCCCTTTCCTCCACCTGTAGGCTACCTCCAGAACTTTTTTTCTGAAAGGTTATTTACTTTTTTTTCTCAGCTCACTATGAAGCACTATTTACAGCCCTGGTTATCCTCTGCCACATAGCGGTTTTTGAGCTAGGCTGCAAAGCACTACTCCTAAAAAAGCACACGTTTATTTTCAGGTTCAATTAGAAGCATTTCAATTTCACCGTCACAGAAAGATTATTCTTCTTCGCTTCCCTGTTGCCCGCCATGGCCTACAATACTGAAGTGGCTTTGCCAAATATGATAGTAAATGGGCATGTGAGTATGGTAATTCATAATGATGTGCAATTTTGCACGGGCTTTCTAATAACGATTAAGTCTGATTTATCGACCTGTGAACACATTTACGCTCAGATCAGTGGTTTACGGAAGTTTGATTAATCACATGTGAGATTTTTGTACGCAAGTTGGTACGCTCAAATATACAGTATGCTCATTTTTACGACCATATTGCTAAATGAGGCCTCATGTGTCTAAACTGTCACGCATGTTTTTTTAGCCAGGGTATTTTTTGCAGTTGTTTTTCTTAAGTCTGGAACTTATTTATTTGGATGGGAGTAAGATTATTTGCACAATTGTTTAGGAGCGGTTTTCTACCCCCCAGTGATGATGTAACAGCTTGGACACACATTCATGCCACACCACTGCTGAAGTAATGTGTATGTGTATGTGCATGTGTGGGTGTGTTATGCAGTTGCAGAGTCCTGCTCAGTGCTGAGAGATTCTGGAGTGCTTGAGTCTGGAACATACATTATTGACCCTGATGGTCCTGGGCAGGAACAGAACCCATTCCCTGTCTACTGTGACATGGACTCTCAACCAGGGGCCGGTAAGTCTCACGGATTTACAAATCGTTGTGTTGTTATGTATTTGTCCAACAGACAACATGATTGGACTGTACCAGTGAAATAATGGGTAGATATGCTCTGTTGATGGAAGATTTAATCTCAATATAGTCCCAGTTTGGGGTTGTGCTTCATTCATGTATCCACGAATACCAAGTGATGTCACCAGTCTTCCTCTTTCCTGCTTTTGAACATTTTTGTGTAGTCCGTATCTTGTTGTCAGTTTTGAATTCATTTTCCTGTGGGGGTTAAGTCATTCTACTGCAACCATGAGTCACTTTGCTTGACTGGTACATAGAAACCTTGTCTTAGTGAATTTGTTGTGTTTTTAATTTTCTCATTGCAGCTACAAAAAACAGTAATTTATTGTGACCAAACATTGTACATATTGGACTTGTAATTTCATTCACAACAGATTACAATTTGTGTGATGTTAGAGAGATTTATCGTTCTAGTTTATACTTGAGATTTACCTGTAGGTAGATATTTTATGAAAGTGCTAGTGATATTTTCTAGCCAAAGCAGCGTGAAGGCCCATTCTCTTTTCTCTGATTGGTCATTCGCCAAATTTTCTGATTATTGTCATCATATCAAACACACTTATTAGCATTACCATGTTGTGCTGGAAACCCAGGGAACATGGTCTTTTTCACATAATGATAATCAGGGGCTTCTCACTTCATTTTACATGGACACAACAAGAGCATTATCGTTAAGGCTCTTCTGTAGTCCAGTTATTCAGTGATAAGCTATAGATGATCCTGTAGGTATTAACTTCAATTTATGTGTGAATATACACTGGCTTTGTTTATAAACATACAAATATAAAAGAAGACATTTAGAATTATTAAAATGTGTATTGAAATTAGGGATGCACAATATTGAAATTCCGGGGCCATTATCAATAACTGATATTTGTCTGGCCATGTTGGCTAGTACCAATGCTGATACTGCCATGATTTGCATTATAGCACAAATGCAACTGCACATTCATGGATGACATAGATGTGCATAACTTCAAATTATGATAAAGAAGAAAATTATAACAAATATATAAAAATATATATATATATAGTATATCCAAAATATACTTCCTTACTTTATTATTAAGCAGTGAGTCTGTGTCGTGAAAGCTACTGAGTCTCAGCATTTCCTACAGAGTTTGGCTGGCAAAACAAAATTTAAATAAGCGGTTCAGATAACTATGAATAGGCTACTTTTTGACTATCACATTTTCACTTAATTTACAGCATCAGTGACACATCAAATACATCACCTCTCTGACGCATGCCTATTGCATCACACCACATCATCTCATCATATTGCCCATAAGCGCAGTATTGGGCTGATACCGATACAGTCATTTTAAGTTATTGTTGTCCAATATTCATACAGCTCCAATATAATTGTGCATTCCTAATTAAAGTGATAATTTTTTATTTTTTTTAATGTCAAGTCTGTTCACTAGCATTGTATTTCTGGTGTCATTGTCCTATACTGTATGTCAAGGTGTGACGGTGGTGAGCCACAACTCAGAGTCACGGGTTCGAGTTCGGCCATGTGAGGAGGCTGGCTGCTACTCCCGGGAAGTTGTGTACCAGAATGTATCCCTGCCTCAGCTCAGAGCACTGATACAGGCCTCTCTGTCCTGCACTCAGAAAGTTAAAGTAAGTGGCTACATGCTGACTTATAGTCTAGTTTCACAGTGAATTATTATAGAGCAAAGTGTGTGTCATCCTTGTAAAGATGCTAAATCACTGCATATATATTATGCTCTCTTGGGAATGTAAGCAGAAACAAATACAATTTAATGACCTGAATGAGCACTGATTCCTCTGCCTCCTCTTCTGAGAGTATGTTGGGGGACATTTCCATACTTACTGTCTCTTATGCAGGTTGAGTGCCGACACATTCGCTTCCTGGGGGCGCAGTGGGGTTGGTGGACTTCCTGGGATGGGCAGAGAGTGGACTCCTGGGGTGGAGCCACTTCAGGGAGCAGAAGATGCGCTTGTGGAGAAAGAGGTGATTGCGTTCATTGAATGAATATTTCCGCCATTCCTGATCAGGAATTGAAAGCCAGTCATGATCACAGTAGTATTTTCTGTTCAAGGAGCAGCATACCTTTGTTAATTTGCATACCTATTAAAAACGATATTCAAATTATACAAATATCAAAATTATAACATTGTTGCATTTGTGAGTATTTCATATATAATGGCACTATGAAACACTTCTTTAATGTTTGTCCTGCAGACACACGGCTACCAATTCTTGAATTTTACAACTTCAAAGAAATTTCAATCTGTGCTTTGTAGGTGACTGTGACCTTGGATTGTCAACATGCAACTGTGATGCCAATGACGAGGTGTGGCGGTCTGATGAAGGCTTTCTGTCGGACATGACCTTACTTCCTTTAAGGGAGGTGCGGTTTGGAGACACCAGAGATGTTCCTATGGAGGTGGCTTTCCACACAGTCGGACCACTGCAATGCAGAGGGCACAGTAAGCAATGATGAATGATGACTCCAAGCACAGCCAATAAAACTAGAAGAAATGTTTAGAAAAAAAAAATCCACAAATGAAAATGTTGGTGAAGCTGACAGCATTATTTGAGTTGACATGATGCATCAATTTAAATGAGTGTATTACTCTGGCTCCAGATAACAGTCTGCCTAATATAAGCAGTCATAATATGACCAAGAAATGGCCTGCAGTATTGTTTATGATTCCACAATTATCTTGCCTTTACCTCTGCAGCTATGATATAAAAAAATATAGTGTACATTTCTTTAACTTTTCATGTAGCAGACAGTTCAAATTGAATCCATATATAAACCCTCAATCACTCAGCATGATCCAAATCAGTATGGTTTGTATCTGAGTCCAGAGTCCAGAGAACCAGTTCTGGTGTCATGTGCTGCTCTGAAAGAGGCTGGCAGTACCCAATCAGGCCGGTACCTCATTGATCCAGATGGGATAGGGCATGGAGTCTCCCAGTTTGAGGTCTACTGTGACATGACTTCTGACCCTTTGACAGGTAAGACCATGTTATTGCAAACTTCAAATCCTCATTCATCATTCCCGCTACCGAGTTCACGATACATACATGCAGTTCTTTGTTCTACCACAAGTATTGTTAGAAAAGACAGGATAGACACACCTGAGAATCATGTATGCAGGTACTAACAAATAAAGCGCGAGAGCTCAATATAAACGTAACGTCAGTAATAAAGTTTTCTGTGTTGCAAGATGGCAGCGTTGCAGCAAATCCGTTTTTTTTTCTACCGCAAGTAAACATAATAAATAAGAACAGAAACAAGGTTTCCAAGTGGCTGGTGGTACCATAACCAGTTTTTTTTTGCAGTTTACCATGGTAAATTGGTCACACGTGGCATAAAACCAACTGAAGCTAGTACATACAAAATTAATCATCCTGATATCTGACCCCTTCAAAAACACAGCACTTTAATAAAGTATAAACCCCACACAAACTTGTAGTGACAGTGGCATTGCGGTGATATTTGCAGTGGGGCTGAAAGAGTGCGTTACTTTTCCGCAGGTGTCACAGTGGTGAGTCACAATGGGGAGGGGCGGCTGCGTGTTTCTCCATGCGAGGAGCCTGGCTGCTACAGCAGGGAGCTGCAGTATGAGGCGGACCTGGTGCAGCTCCACGCCCTTGCCCAAGCCTCCAGTTCCTGCCAGCAGCATGTCAAGGTGAGGCAATGGAAAACCAAAATGGATGCTGCTCTTCTGACTTATTTTAAAATAGATTGTGAAGAGCTGATAACAGACTGCCTTTGTTCTCGTGAAAGGACACTCGGTCATACTCACCAGTGGTACATCCTGTCATGGCACTCATGTTTAAGTTAAGTTAACCTGTGCCTAGGTCAAATCCAAATCATGTCAAACCTTATAGCCTTATAGCCTCCCGAGACCCAGCAGAAAGTGTCTAAAACATGTTGAAGTGAAAATATTTTCAAAAATATTATTTATTTTATCGAATGGCCTTTGTAGTGGAGGTTTCTCGAGATTAAGACTCATGTCACCCATGCGGGGCAGCAGTATCGTATAACGTTTAGAGAACTGCACTTGTAACCCAAGGTTGCAGGTTTGATTCCCAGGTAGGACACTGCCATTGTACCCTTGAGTATGGTACTTAACCTCAACTGCTTCAGTAAATATCTATCTATATAAGTTAATACTTTGTAAAAAGTTGTATAACATTTTTGTATTATCATTTCGTCAAAAATGAATTCCGAGGAGATTATGAGGTCCTTGGGTGAATTAGCTGCACAGAGAATTTTGTTTGTGTACCTCATCCTCCCCAATTGTTTTAAATTGTTCACCTTGTGGGGTTTGTAAAATAAAGTAAGTTTTAGTGCATGTTTTCAATTGACCAATACAGTTTTTGTGCACAATGCTTCTGATGACCAGTTAGAATTGTGATGGCTGGTAAAGGGGCATTCAGGGATTTGTACTCCAAAGCAGCTTGTACAGCAAACGTTGTATGTTTCCGTAGGCTGTACATTGGAACAGATTAACCGTTTAGTGATTATTCAAATTATAAACATAAATATCAGTTTTTATATTGTGCTGGTACTTTTTTTTTTGTACCTGTGCAGAAGTCTCAGGTTACATACACCATAGGAAATAGTTACAATGGAAAATAAGATGCATGTAATATGTCATTTTATAAAGAATAATCATGTCATATACACATCTACAACTTCAGATGGCCTAAAATCGCTGTACACGATGCTTTGGACTTTCTTACTTTAGGTCACAAACCATTGTAATGCCAGCAGGTCATCGGAAACATTTGTAAATATTTAAAATATCCTTCACTGCAACAATAAAAACAGTTTGTGCCAATTGAAAGCATACACAAATCTGAAATAATATCAAGACCTCTTTACTTATCAGATTTGATATATTTATATTTGTTTGACATATTTAAAGGCACTTCCTCTACAGCACATGTTAATTACAGTAGGGATCCAAAGTGAGTCATTGCCAGTGTACTTACTGAGGACCTGACATTGCGTTGGCTGTTTACATTTTTTTGTCATAGGTTGACAGTCTCTATTTTACATTATTGTATGTTAAATTTAATTGAATACTGTTGTCCAGAAATAAGTGCAATGTAATAATTGACACCAGAGGGGTTTTCCATGCAGCTTGACTGTAGGCACACACGCTTTGTTGAGTCCGGCTGGGGCTGGTGGGTGTCCTGGGCGGGGCAGAAGAGGCTGGACTGGGGTGGAGCAAAGAGCAACAGTGGGAGCTGCGCTTGTGGAATGACAGGTGTGTACCAGGCAGGGTACCAGGGATTGACATTCTCCTTGAAACTTGCAAACTCCAGTGGTCACTGGAGGTATTGCAGCCTCTGGCTATTGCTATTGCAGGAAATTTCCCCATTGAAGTCTATTCAAAACTACGAAATTACCCAGGCCAAATGATGCTATTTTGGACAGTTCTTTTAAATTCTAAAATGTATTCACACCAATTCACAGAAGAAGTTATCAAATGTTTTTCATTCCAATTTGGTCTGCATGCTCCTGGTTCCAAAAAGCCCCATAGTCTAACATGGCAGCCTCCATGAATTGGCTTCATGCGCCAATGAGCAGCTCCCATAGGAATCCATGGAACCGGTAAGCGGAAGGTGTCTCCAGTTGGTCTTATTTATCTCGATTGGTACCAGATCAGCCGTGCAAGGTCCTACATGCAGTATGGCCCCTTATTCTGAAAATCTAAACATCACCTAAAAGCATTCCTTATTGCACCAAATAAGAGCAACCATGTATTCTAGATATAGTGTGTATTTGTGTTTTGGTGTGTGTTTGACAGGTATGTGTGACAAACCAGACCTTCTGTGCAACTGTGACAGCAATGATCACATCTGGAGGAGTGATGAGGGCGTCCTCACAGACAGGAGTGCTCTGCCAGTGAAGGCTGTTCAATTTGGAGACACTAAAGACATCCCGCTGGAAATAGCCTTTCACACCATAGGGAAATTCACCTGCAGAGGAAGGGGTAGAGTGTACCTCCATTTTTTTTTTTATCTTTGCATTTTATCATATACAGTCAAGCCGGAAAGTCTGAATACCCCTTTCACCTTCTCCACGTTTTATTACATTACAGACATATTCTACAATAGATTGAGTTCATTTTTTGTCTCAAAATTCTACACAAAATAGCCCATAATGATAAAGTGAAAACATGTTTTTAGAAATTTTTGCAAATGTATTAAAAACCGAAAACTGAAATCTTTAATTTAAATAAGTATTCATACCCTTTGCTTTAACATATTTTTAAAGTATCATATATCAAATATTAAATATATTCCTTTGCATGCTGTTACTTCCTGAAGTCTGTGACCCATCAACATCAAAAGACTCTCGATATCTTATTTCCAGGTACTGTTACAAGCGATACTATAAGCTCTTTGCATTTGAATGGATCTCTATGGGAATTGGGGGGTGAGACTAGATTCAGCTGTAAATTACACTGGTACAGTATGGAACACATGGCTGGCTAAATGGCTGTAAGTCATCAAGGGTCTGAGCTATCGAACGAGCCCCAAACCATCACTCTGTTGCCAGATATGGAGTAGATGTGGATGGATCACTGCAAGGGTTATTTCTCCTGACTCATTTTCCTATAGAACTCTATGGGGGAAAAAGTCAGGAGAAACAACCCTTAAAGGGATCCATCCGCATCTACTCCATATCTGGCCGCAGATTGATGGTTTGGGGCTCGTTTGATACCTAAGACCCTTGATGACGTACAGCCATTTCACCAGTTATGTGTTCCATACTGTACCAGTGTAATTTACAGCTGAATCTAGTCTCACCCCCCAATTCTCATTGAGATCAGTTCAAATGCAGAGAGGTTATAGTATCGCTTGTAACAGTACCTGAAAATAAGATATCGAGTCTTTTGATGTTGATTGGTCACAAACTTCAGGAAGTAACAGCATGCAAAGGATATGCAACCAAATATTAAATATGCTACTCTAAAATATGTTAAAGCAAAGGGTATGAATACTTATGTAAATGAGAAATTTCAGTTTTAGATTTTTAATGCATTTGCAAAAATTTCTAAAAACATGTTTTCACTTTGTCATTATGGGCTATTTTGTGTATAATTTCGAGACAAAAAAATGTACTCAATCTATTGTAGAATATGTCTGTAATGTAATAAAACGTGGAGAAGGTGAAAGGGGTATTCAGACTTTCCGGCTTGACTGTATAGTGCACAAATAAGGCGTTGGTCACTTGAAAAGTAATGTAAGCCTTAACAATGAGGCAACAGTTGCCTCTGGGTAAATAATATATGTCTAATTTAATGTGTTACTTTTGTATTAACATTTATGTAATCTCTATTTTCCAGGGTCACCCATTCCATAGAATTGTTTTATGTCACTTGACGCATAGCTGCCTTGGGTTCTTGCTCATTATTAACTCTTCTTGACTTGAATTGGTCTCCCGTACATCTTTGTGCACTTCAATCAACATCTCCAAACAGCAAGCGACAGAACTGTCGACACTGAAAGTCTGTGAGTGTCTTCCTCTGACTTAATTTAATACAAGCTCAACTTGCGGACTATTTTGTGAAGAGAAGCAGCAGCTTAACATCACATGTGTTTCTCTGTGCTCTCCTGACTTGGTAGCCAAGGTTGTAGTGATGAACGGCACTTGAATAAAATTTTACGTTCTAAATTGTGAGAAAACAGTTAAAAACATGAAGACAGAATGCATTGCCTTTGTTTCTCCGGACCTCTTCCCATCTCCAATATTATTTATGAATTTTAAAAAATTATAATAGTACTTTCATTAGTTAGATAGTTCTGGTCGCCATTCACTTCTGTTAATTAGTGTTATTGCCAGCACCAACACATTGGAGCACAGTGCGAGAGCAGTTTGCATGGTGTCTGTATTCTGTATATGATGCTTCTGACTTTTCCGGAAAACAGACTTCAGGTGAAGTACAAGCAAACTGAGCACGAATGGAAAACCTGCATTGTAAAAAAGCCTACACCACCTAAAAATCTGTACAGAAGCATCATGGTAAAATAGGCTCAATCCTTGTGGTTCATATTATAGTTATTTTATATTATTATTAGTAGTAGTAGTTGTAAATGAAGGATATTTTATATAGTGACTGAAATTCATGAGCACCTCCTAATTTTGCAATGGTGGGTGTCAGGACATTCAAGGGTTTGTGGTATAGACCCTTTTACTGTTTGTAAACAACTATGACGTAATGCGCGTTATAACTGTCCAGGAAAAAGAGGACGTCTGGTCTGCCGAGCTAACGTAGCGAACGTTAGCGGCAGCTATATAACGTTAAATAACTTAATGTTACCTCAAGTTGACTCCTGTTCACATCACATCAGATATGGTGGTAATGATAGGTGGCTTTACTAGCTCCAAGACCGACTGCGGTCAAGCTATCACGGGTTCGGAAAATGACGGTCAAGCTATCACGGCTTAAAATTTTCGTTCGCAAATATACAAGAGATTACGTCAGTAACGTCGTCATGTGCCTTGTTTGCTGGAAATTAAATTGCTCAGAGAAGCAGCGAGTATTGGACAACGCAGAATTATTGCCTTTTTTTCTTTATTTCACAGAATTTTAAACATATTGGAAGCCCAATAACTTGATCAAATCAAAAAGGTTGTTCACGAAAATACGATTACTATTAACTAGATGTGCTATCCTCTCTGTACAGTGAATATCAGCAAAAGCTGTTGTGGGAATTTTTAATAATTAAGCATCAAATTTGGTACAGTTTGCTGTTTGAATGGGAAAAATCGCTATGTGTAGCATATTGGAAGCCCAATAACTTGATTTTTAATAATTAAGCATCAAATTTGGTACAGTTTGCTGTTTGAATGGGAAAAATCGCTATGTGTAGCATATTGGAAGCCCAATAACTTGATAAAATCAAAAAGTTTGTTCATGAAAACACGATTACTATAAACTAGATGTGCTATAGTCTTGGTATAGTGAATATCAGAAAAAGCTGTTGTGGGAATTTTTAATAATTAAGCATCAAATTTGGTACAGTTTGCTGTTTGAATGGGAAAAATCGCTATGTGTAGCATATTGGAAGCCAAATAACTTGATCAAATCAAAAAGTTTGTTCATGAAAACATGATTACTATAAACTAGATGTGCTATACTCTATGACCAGTGAATATCAGAAAAAAGTTGTTGTGGGAATTTTTAATAATTAAGCATCAAAGTTGGTACAGTTTGCTGTTTGAATGGGAAGAATCGCTATGTTTACCATATTGGAAGCCCAATAACCTGATAAAATCAAAAGGTTTGTTCATGAAAACACAATTACTATAAACTAGATGTGCAATCGTTTATGTAGAGTGAATATCAGAAAAAGTTGTTGTGGGAATTTTTAATAATTAAGCATCAAATTTGGTACAGTTTGCTATTTGAATGGGAAAACTGCTATGGGTACCATATTGGAAGCCCAATTACTTGATCAAATAAAAAAGTTTGTTCAAAGAAACACTATTACGATATAATAGGTGTACTATAGTCCATGTACAGTGAATAACAGAAAAAGTTATTGTGGGGACTTTTAGTAATTAAGCAAATCAAATTTGGTACAGTTTGCTATGTGAAGGGGGAAAACCGTGGAGCATGGGGACACGTGGAGCAGAAGGGCAAAAGCTTGCTTGATCTTGATTTTCAGTATGAATACAGACCGTGAAAGCGGGCTTTCGCAATCCTTCTGACTTTTTGGGTGTTAAGCAGGAGGTGTCAGAAAAGTTACCACAGGGATAACTGGCTTGTGGCGGCCATAGCGACGTCGCTTTTTGTTCTTTCTTTGTCTGCTCTTCCTATCATTTTGAAGCAGAATTAACCAAGCGTTGGAGTATTCACCCACTAATAGGGAACGTGAGCTGGGTTTAGACCGTCATGAGACAGGTTTGTTTTACCCTACTGATGATGTGTTGTTGCAATAGTAATCCTGCTTGGTTTTGGTGTATGTGCTTGGCTGAGGAGCCAATGGTGTGAAGCTACCATCTGTGGGATTATGACTGAACGCCTCGATGTCAGAATCCCTCCTAAACGTAATGATACCCTTGCACCGTGGATCTCCGGTTAGCCCAGGATAGCCGGGTGGCCAGAGCGGAGCGCCGCTTGTGTCAGGGTCGGGGAGTGGACAGATGAGATCTATTGAAAGTCAGTTCTCGATCCAAGCTTTTGTCGGACAGGACGGGCCGCCCGGCCCTCCTCCTCCCCTCCTCCACCCAGTGGTGAGCCAGCACCCAACCCCCCCCCCCGTGAAACAGTGACCAGGCTGGGCTTAAGAGCGAGTTGGCCGGCCGAGTGCCGAAGGCTGACAGGGTGGATAAACTGAGGGTAACCAGTTGTCCGGTCAACTGGTCACCCGCGATGCCCTCTGAGGGTGACCACTTGTCTGGAGCTCCTGTGCTGTGGGGCTGCTGCGAAACAGTGGCCGGGGGGGCTTAAGGGTGGGCTCCCCGGGGGAGTGCGGTGTGTAGGTTGTGGGTGGTTCCCTGAGCTGGGGCAGTGCCCCGGACGTGATGAGACCGGCTCCAGACCTGTGGTCCAAAGCGGGGCACCGCAGCACCACATTCTGGCTCCCGGGCCTAGGAGACTCTGCGTATTCTGGGCCGGTGCCAGAGAACCGTACGGTTCCCCAAGATGGTGCTGGTGTCACCGGACTCAGGGCAGTGCTCTGCTAACAACAAGACCAGCGCCGGACCTGTGGTCCAAAGGGTGGATCCGGAGCAGGGGCAAACGTGCACATTTTGACGGCCGTTTGAGCTTCAGGCCTTGTGGGCTTTCGGAAAAAATAGGTTTTTGGGCCGCTATCAGAGAAATGTACGGTTCCCAGAACTCAGGCTCGTGTCCGTACACTCAAAGCAGGGCCCCAAACACGATGAGACTGGCCCTGGACCTGTGGTCCAAAGGGGGACTTCACAGCACCGCCAAATGTGTGCAGTTTCAGCACCTCGGACATGCAGAAAAGAGAGGTCTTTGGGTCGGTACCAGAGCAAAGGTGGGCTCCGCGGCAGGGGAAAACGTGCACATTTTGACCACCATTTAAACTTCAGGCTTTGTGGGCCTTCAGAAAAGAGAGGTTTCTGGGCCCCTGTCAGAGAACCGTAGGGTTTCCTGAGGTGTGGCCAGTGTGCCTACACTCAGGGGGAAGTGCCCTGGTTCCAAGGGGACCAGCCACAGACCTATGGTCCGAAGCAGGGCCCTGCAGCACCAGCAAATGTGTGCATTTTCATCAGTTTCAGCACCTCGAGCCTTCAGAAAACCCCACTTTCTGACCCGCTGCCTTGGAATCAGATGGCGGCGCTGGTATCGCCCACTCAAGGCAGGGCCCCGGACACAACGAAACCACCCCCACACCTGTGGTCCCAAGTGGGGGTCCGCAGCACCGCCAAATGTTTGGGATAATACTTTGCCGTGGCAGTTCTCCGGGACCCTGGGCGACCCGGGGCTCAGGGTGGTGTACACTGATGCGGGGTAAGGGGGGGGCACGTGGCAAGACCGTTGCCAGACCAGTGGCATGAAAAATACTATTAAATATCACGGAAAACCCCACCAGTGAGCCGTTTTCAGAGAAAAAGCAGGCTCGCCACAGAAAAAAAGTTATTCCGGGTTTTTCAGAGGAAACATTGGGGGCCTGTGGCATCTGGTGCTGTCGACTTTGTCAGGGCCAAGGGCCGAAGGTGCCGACTACATTTGGTGGGCATCGGGCCAGCGCAGGGCCTGGGAGCAGTGAAAATGTGCCTGGGCTGACCCCTTGAGAGGGCTGACAAAAGACTGGTTTCTGGGCTTTATTTCCGGACCCCGCAGACCGATCCGGCCGACTCTGGTATTCCCGCATGCAGGGGAGTCTCGGTCCGGTTCCAAGGAGGTTATGCACGAGCCGGTGGTCCGCTGCGAGCCCCGGCAATAGCTAAGAATCTCCAGCCCGGATTTTTGAAGAAATTCTGCAAATAAACTGCTTTCTGGGCTCCAGCTCTGAAACCCGCAGTTCGATTTAGCGGACGGTATCCACAAGTTCAGGGGACCCTCCCAGTTCCGATGAGGCTATGGATGAGGCAGTGGTCAGCTCCTGGGCCCGGCAACAGCCGTAATTATCTGTGGGTGACCAGTTGCTCAGACAACTGGTCACCCGCGAGGGACAAAAAATTAATAAGGCGAAAAACCCTCTGAGGGTGACCAGTTGTCTGATCAACTGGTCACCCCCGGCACAAAAAGTGACACAAGGTCCGCAAACCGGGATTTTCATTGCATTGCGAGCAATGGGCCGGGGTTCAGGGTATCCAGACGGGTGCAGGCGGATATATAGGAGAGGTTTTTGAGGACCAAGAAGGCATTCCCCAGGCCACGTAGCCCAGTTTTGAGCTCCAGGAGCAAACTATTTTCTATAAACTATAAACTATAACTGGCTGGAAGTCCCCATCCAAGGGGGGAAATCTCGCAGCATAGCTCGGTTTTGATCTCCATAGCAAACCCCTCTCGCTATCCTGACGGACTGGATGTTTATACCCGCCCTGTCAAGGCCCTAATGCGCTGGGTCCCCCGGCTTATGTGTGAGCGGTTCCTGGCACCCGAGTCTGTTCCTCGCAGGGCGGGCAAGAGCCACCGGCCTTCCGGCCCCCACCTTTGCCCCCACTGAGCCAGAGTGAGACCGAGATGCCCCGTGAACCTCCCGAAGCGACCCAACCACATCCCGGAAGGGAGGCGCGAGAGGCCGGTCGGTTCAGGGTCTCTGGACCACCCTCGCTTCGCCCTGCCTTACCAGGTCCCGATCCGCCCGAAGCGCACCCCTGGCGCTTTTCTCCATTTTCTCAAAGGCGACTACCTGGTTGATCCTGCCATTAACATATGCTTGTCTCAAAGATTAAGCCATGCATGTCTAAGTACACACGGCCAGTACAGTGAAACTGCGAATGGCTCATTAAATCAGTTATAGTTCCTTTGATCGCTCCAACGTTACTTGGATAACTGTGGCAATTCTAGACCTAATACATGCCGACGAACGCTGACCCTCCCCAGGGGATACGTGCATTTATAAGACCCACAACACATCCGGGGGTCGCTCCGGCCGCTTTGGTGACTCTAGATAACCTCGGGCCGATCGCTGGCCCTCCGTGGCGGTGACGTTTCATTAGAATATCTGCCCTATCAACATTCAACGGTACTTTCTGTGCCTACCATGGTGAACACGGGTAATGGGGAATCAGGGTTCGATTCCGGAAAGGGAGGCTTAGAAACGGCTACCACATCCAATGAAAGCAGCAGGCACGCAAATGACCCATTCCTGACTCGGGGAGGTAGTGATGAAAAATAACAATACAGGACTCTTTCCAGGCCCCGTAATTGGAATGAGTACACTTTAAATCCTTTAACGAGGATCCATTGGAGGGAAAGTCTGGTGCCAGCAGCCGCGGTAATTCCAGCTCCAATAGCGTATATTAAAGTTGCTGCAGTTAAAAAACTCGTAGTTGGATCTTGGGATCGAGCTGGTCCCAGCCACTGCCTCTCAGCGCCCCCTCCTTAACTGAGTGTCCCGCCTGGGGTTTGAAGTGTTTACTTTGAAAAAATTAGTGTTCAAAGCAGGCCCGGTCGCCTGAATACCGCAGCTAGGAATAATGGAATCGGACTCCGGTTCTATTTTGTGGGTTTCCCGAACTGGGGCAATGATTAAGAGGGACGGCCGGGGGCATTAGTATTGTGCCGCTAGAGGTGAAATTCTTGGACCGGCGCAAGACGGACAAAAGCATTTACCAAGAATGTTTTCATGAATCAAGAACTAAAGTCGGAGGTTCGAAGACGATCAGATACCGTCGTAGTTCCGACTATAAATGATGCTAACTAGCGATCCGGTGGCGTTATTCCCGGGGGGAGTATGATGCAAAGCTGAAACTTTAAAAAATTTACGGAAGGACACCACCAGGAGTGGAGCCTGCGGCTTAATTTGACTCAACATGGGAAACCACACCTGGCCCGGACACGGAAAGGATTGACAGATTGATAGCTCTTTCTCGATTCTGTGGGTGATGGTGCATTGCCATTTTTAGTTGGTGGAGCGATTTGTGTGTTAACTAGTTACGCGGCCCCGATCGGCCGCCGTCCAACTTTTCAGAGGGAAAAGTGGTGTTCAGCCACACGAGATTGAGCAAAAACAGGTCTGTGATGCCCTTAGATGTCCGGGGCTGCATGTGCGCCACACTGAATAGATCAGCGACAGGCGCGGGTAACCCGCTGAACCCCACGCATGATAGGGATCGGGGATTGCAATTATTTCCCATAAACGAGGAATTCCCAGTAAGCGCGAGTCATAAGCTTGTGTTGATTAACTCCCTCCCTTTTGTACACACCGCCCGTCGCTACTGCCGATTGGATGGTTTAGTGAAGTCCTCGGATCAGCCCCGCCGGGGTCGGTGATGGCCCTGGCGGAGCGCCGAGAAGACGATCAAACTTGACTATCTAGAGAAAGTAAAAGTCATAACAAGGTTTCCGTAGGTGAACCTGCGGAAGGATCATTAATGGGTAGCAGCCGCGAAGCGAGCGATGTGTCTCCTTCATCTTTCCACAGGTCCCCCCCTCCGGTGGTAGAGGGGAGGCCCACTGGGAGCAGAGCAGGAGGGCTGGCGGCCGCGACGGGCACCTTCCCTACGCTCTCTCCCACCGTCTTCTGAGGGGGTCCCCAGGTTTGTTATTTAACGACCGTGCGCCTATCCCCCTCTTCTCTCCGGCACCAAACCCCTCTCTTGTGTCTGACACTCTTGTTGCGGATTTTTTTTTAATAAAAAAGTATGACTCTTAGGGGTGGATCACTCAGCTCGTGCGTCAATGAAGAATGCAGCTAGCTGCGAGAATCAATGTTAATTGCGAGGGCGGCTCCGGCTCGTGGCAAAAACCCACTTTTACGCCCCCCGCAGACAGAGAAAGACCAGAGGCCCGAAAAGCAGCCTCCGTGGGCCTCGACTGTCTTTCCGACTACGACCTCAGATCAGACGCGGCGACCCACAGAATTAAAGCATATTACGAGGTGGAAGAAAAGAAACTAACCAGGATACCCTCAGTAATGGCGAGTGAAGGGGGAAGAGCCCAGCGCCGAATCACCAGCCATCCGGCGGGCATGGAAAATGTGGCGTACGGAAGACCGCTTCTCCTGGCAACGATTGGGAGCCTGAGTCCTTCTGATCGAGACTCAGCACGTGGATGGTGTGAGGCCGGTAACAGCCCCTGTTGCGCAATGGTGTGGTCTTCTCAGAGTTGGTTGTTAGGGAATGCAGCCCAAAGCGGGTGGTAAACTCCATCTGAGGCTAAATACCGGCACGAGACCGTAAGGGAAAGTTGAAAAGACCTTTGAAAAGAAAGTTCAAGAGGGTGTGAAAGTGTTGAGAGGTAAACGGGTGGAGTCTGCACAGTCCGCTCGGAGGATTCAACTCGGCGGGCCAGGTCAGCCGTGCTGGGGCCGTGCGGATCCCATCGCGGGACCGTCCCCTGGCTGGACCCGTCCCCTGCCGGGCACATTTCCACCACGGTGGTGTGCCGCAACCGGCTCTGGGTCAGCTTGGAAGGGTCTGAGGGGAAGGTGGCTTGTCGCTCTGGCGTTTCTTTTCTTTTGAGTTGATCATGTTATTCGGCTTCCAATATGGTACCCATAGCAGTTTTCACCCTTCAAATAGCAAACTGTACCATATTTGATGCTTAATTACTAAAAATTCCCACAACAACCTTTTCTGATATTCACTGTACATAGACTATAGCACATCTATTTTATACTAATAGTGTTTTTGTCAACAAACGTTTTGATTTGATCAAGTTATTGGGCTTCCAATATAGTACCCATAGCAGTTTTCCCCCTTCAAATAGCAAACTGTACCAATTTGATGCTTAATTATTAAAAATGCCCACCACAACTTTTTCTCTGATTCACTGTACATAAACTATAGCACATCTAGTTTATAGTAATAGTGGTTTTGTCTACAAACTTTTTGATTTGATCAAGTTATTGGGCTGCCAATATGTACACATAGCGATTTTTCCCATTCAAAAAGCAAACTTTACCAAATTTGATGCTTAATTATTAAAAATACCCACAACAACTTTTTCTGATATTCACTGTACTTAGAGTATAGCACATCTAGTTTATAGTAATCGTGTTTTCATGAACAAACGTTTAGATTTGATCAAGTTATTGGGCTTCCAATATGGTACACATAGCGATTCTTCCCATTCAAACAGCAAACTGTACCAACTTTGATGCTTAATTATTAAAGATTCCCACAACACATTTTTCTGATATTCACTATACATAGACTATAGCACATCTAGTTTATAGGAATCATATTTTCATGAACAAACTTTTAGATTTTATCAAGTTATTGGGCTTCCAATATGGTACACATAGCGATTCTTCCCATTCAAACAGCAAACTGTACCAAATTTGATGCTTAATTATTAAAAATTCCCACAACAACTTTTTCTGATATTCACTGGACGTAGACTATTGCACATCTAGTTTATAGTAATCATGTTTTCATGAACAAACTTTTTGATTTTATCAAGTTATTGGGCTTCCAATATGCTACACATAGCGATTCTTCCCATTCAAACCAAACTGTACCAACTTTGATGCTTAATTATTAAAAATACCCACAACAACTTTTTCTGATATTCACTATACGTAGAGTATAGCACATCTAGTTTATAGTAATAATGTTTTCATGAACAAACTTTTTGATTTTATCAAGTTATTGGGCTTCCAATATTGTACCCATAGCAGTTTTCCCAATTCAAACAGGAAACTACAAACTTTGATGCTTAATTATTAAAAATGCGCACAACAAATGATTAACACTAAAATTTTCTGATATTCACTCGACATACAATATATTTAATTGTTGATTTGTACAAACCCTTTGATTTGTTGGAGTTAAATTATTTCAAATATTAGTTTCCTTCAACCCCGTTGCTTATGTATGACAAAACATTGTAGTATATTCAGTTTTTTTATTATAATTGAAAGCATAATTGTGTAAACGTTTAAAATTCTGCGAAATAAAGAAAAAACGGCAAAAATTCTGCGTTGTCCAATACTCGCTGCTTCTCTGAGCAATTTCTAGCTAACGCAGCACGTGACGGCGTTACCGACGTAATCTCTTGTATATTTGCAAGCGTAAATTTTAAGCCGTGATAGCTTGACCGTCATTTTCCGAACCCGTGATAGCTTGACCGCAGTCAAGACCGGCATTAATGTTACACCAGTACGGTCTCAATAACTGAAGCGCAAACGTTAGTGTCACTTTGTGAGCAGCACTGGGACATTTACTTAAGTTAGCACAAATGCATTTGTTGCTGGTTTTGGGTTTCGGAAAAGGGACAAAAATTTCTCCTCCCTCTAATCTTTCAGGGTACCCGGGTATTACAGGTTCTCCAAGCACATCTTTTCACCATCCTGTCATGGTTCGGCAGCCTCCTTTTTGTTCTGCGATCGTCCTTTCGCTTAGTGGCGTCGTCGGGACATTTTATTTGATTTTTTCCACCTCCGTTCCGGTGTTTGAATCTCGCCCAGCAATTATTCCTTTCACCTGTTTCGGTTTTTTTATTTTATTTTACGATTTTCAGTGAGCTACTGTAATTTTTACATTGGTTTCAGTGCACCTCGACCAAACCGCTTGACCGAGGTCAGAACGCATAGTAACGGTTTCTAAAGTATGATTGGACAATTTCTGGTTTGGGGAGGAGCCTAGCGACAGGTCAATTGAGTTTTAAATAATCGATTATTGAGTTTTCTGCATCGAGCCATAATCTTTCAAGAGAGAATCGTGATGCATCTTAGAATTGTTTTTTCCCCCCACCCCTAGAATACAATGACAGGGAAAGTAATGTCCATTAAAGCAAATACACTTGCCAAATGCTATAGTGAGGAATTGTATTAATCTGGGGCTCGATTCACGGACGCGGTTTGCAAAAATGCATCTCTTGCGCATCGCAGCTCTCATGTCAAACTTTCCTGAAACGAGCCCCAGGCTTTCAGAGGCAAATCTAACCTCTAACCTTTGTCAAAATGGGTAAAGAAATAATTTCAAAGATACTTTAATACCAACTCCTTTAGTAAAGCAATTTAATTGAATTATACCCTGAAAAAAAAGGATGCCATAGAGAACATGATACCTTGTTAATAAATGTTTGAAGATTTTCAAAACCTTACACAGTAATACCAACACCAAAGTTACATTATTCTTAGAAGTTACATTACATTATTTTCATTATAGGCATTTAGCAGACGCTCTTATCCAGAGCGACTTACATACTTCGTATTACATTTATCCATTCATACAGCTGGATATATACTGAAGCAATGCAGGTTAACCATTATACTACACTGCCGCCCCTGTTAGATGCAGTTAGATGCAACTACATTATCATCTTAAAGAAACATGGTTTCATATTTAGATATGTGCATAATCTTGATATACATCTTGTTGCCATACAGAAAAACCCCAGCATAATTACATATTCATTTTGCAGAGGCTCTTATCCAGAGCGACTTACCCTCTAGGAGAAACACAAGCACATTCACCTTATTAACATGAGCAATATTGTAAGCCTTGGCTAACAGCATTGCCAGAGCATATACAACATCACTAAAGCACTAGTACCTATGACCTATGCTAGCCAAGAACAAAAGTCAATTTTAACCTGAAACTATAAGAATACCATAATTTGGATACCATAAGGGTAGGGGAGCTACTAGGAGGGGATGGGAGGGGAACCCAGATGCAGTCTGACGAGGTGGGTGTTCAGTCTGCGCCAAAATATAGCCAATGATTCTGCTGTCATAACCACTTTGGGAAGTTTGTTCTACCAAGCTGAGGCCAGTAGAGGCAGGTGTCATGTCTGGGAGAAGCAACCACACAGGGATGGGAAAGCCAGTCGTTTCCAGGTTGTGGCATGATGACATCAGGCTGGAGTGTAGGGTTTCAAGATTGATTGGTGGTATGGTGGAACTGTTCCATTCACTGCCCTGTAGGCGAGTAATAAGAAATAAATATCAAATGAAGGCAAGAACTCGGCACACTTTATACTCAGTCAGTGGCGGTTTTGCACGGGGGCCTACAGGGGCCAGTGCCCCTGTCCAGATGTCCTTGGCCCCTGTGGTGGCCCCTGTGCTGACTGAATAATAAAATGATCATTTTTTACGATGATATGCGCTAGCGCCGAAACCGGAACTAATGTGACTCAACGTTGTACACGGACTAATTAGAGCGACGCACCCTACTGTGCTGGCTGCCTGCGTTTGTTTGGATACGGGGGCAACACGCAGGAGGAGCAACTTATTGCAAAAGACAAAGGTAAGCAAAAATGATTTCATCTCGTAAAGTGATTTGTTGCAAATACAGTAAAACCTTGACATACGAGTGCACTAACTTATGAGTATTCCGAGTTACGAGCCGTTGCTCGGACAATTTCTTGCTTCGCCTTACGAGCCTAGACCCGAGTTACGAGCCGAGCAAGCGGAGCGAGCTTAGAAATTTCAGAATTTATAGAAAAGAAACATCCAGAAAAAGTGGCAACTGGTCGTGCGTTGGCGTTGTGCAATGACACTTGCCGAACGCATTTCCGAAAAATTCTGAAGGGAAGGAAGAAACAAACCACCATGGATAGTTTTTTATCGAAACGCCCTGCAGATCAGAGTCAGAAAAGCGCGACGAAAAAGCCAAAAATCAATGAAAAAGATGCAAACGTCACTGATGAAGATGAAAACATCACTGACGAAGATTAAGTGTAAGTGAAGAATAATAATGTAGCAATTAAGTTTAGAACCAGTTTATTTCTTTATATTCTATTTTATTATCTTTGTATTATGTTTTGTATTTATTATTTATAAATACATTTTTATAACTGCGTAACAAAGAAATGAGGGTGTTTTTTGGGGGGCTGGAACGGATTAACGGTATTTCAATTCATTTCAATGGGGAAAATTGATTTGATATACGAGTAAACCGAGTTACGAGCTCGGTCACGGAACGAATTAAACTCGTATGTCAAGGTATGACTGTATAACCATTGTTCCCCACTCCGACAACGAAATAAAGTTTGTAAATGTCCGAGTAAAGTAATCAACAGTATCTGCCCGTGCTAAGTAGGGATGGTTACTTGCCTCTACGTTGTTTTTCTTCTTATGGTAGACTAGACTAGTCATCATGAAACGGGGAAGGGACATTGCGTCCTTTTTTGCCCCAGCAAATAAAGTGAAAGCAGCGAGAGAAAAGCAAGGTATTGAGAGAGCTGAAGAGCAGGAAGAGGGAGAGCCAGAGGAGTTGGAGGAGGTTGGAGAAGAGGCAGGCATTGAAAGTGAGGACACTGAGACAGAGAGGAACAATCCAGAGGGTGAGGATGAAGAAGAGGGTGAGGGTGAGGATGAAGAAGATATGCAGGGACAGAGAGAGGAACAGCCAGAGGGACAGCAGGTGGATGCAGGAGGTGATCAATGTACTGCACCATCAGGTTTGTGATGTAGAAAGTGTTTTTATACTTGCAACTTGAAAAGCACTGTATTATAGCATTACAATTCATAGTACTGTGTCCTTAAAATGATGCCTTCTGCTGTAAATAATTTTTTGTGTCATTGATAGATGAATTTTATGTTAAAAATAAACAAAGGCATTGCCTGCATTTTAAAATACATGCATACGGTACAGTACATGATACATAAGTAAACAAATGTTGTTTATAGTACCCTATGTTTTCTGTGCATCTTTCCACAGATATCAGCAAGTCCAGGAATAATGCCCCCGTACAGCCCAAGTTAAACATTTTCCCAACTACTTTAATAGGGGCCAGGAGACGGAGCTTTAGGACTGGTTGGTACGACATTCATCCATGGCTTGAGTATTCAGTGATGATGGACTCCTCATATTGTTATGCATGTAGACATTTTAGCACCCCAAATGCCCCAGACACTGTTTTTGTCTCAAGAGCTGGCTTTAGGAACTGGAAAAAAGCGACTGAGAGAGAAGGGGGTTTTTCAGTGCATATAAAATCTGAACGGCACAAGTGTGCAATGATAGCATGGAGGGACTATCAGAGAGCTGTGAAAAATGATGCAACACTGGCAGATGTCCTTAACAAAGAACACAGTAAACAAGTACAAGAAAATCGGGAATACATTAAAACAATTGGGGAAGTGCTGTTACTTACAGCTACTCAAAACATAGCACAAAGAGGACATGATGAGTCTGAGGAGTCCAATAACAAAGGGAACTTCAGGGAAATTCTTAACACAGTTGCTAACCACGACCCAGTTGTTAAGAGAAGATTAACTTCCATTCACAATGCAAAGTACACAAGCAAGATAATCCAGAATGAGGTTTTGGGTTGTTTGGCAGAAATGGTTAGGTGCGAAATCATAGAGGAAGTGAAAAACAGTGAAGTCTTTAGCATCATGGCGGATGAAACGAAAGATGTTTCAAAAAATGAACAGATCTCTTTCATACTCAGGTACTACTACAATGGCACTATCAAGGAGAGTTTTCTCCATTTTGAATCTGCACAGAAGCTAGATGCAGCAAGTCTTACTGGAAAAATAGTCCACTTACTGGAACGCTATGGTCTTGACTACAAAAATAATCTTGTAGGCCAAGCGTATGATGGCGCTGCTGTCATGAGCGGTAAGCATGCAGGGGTCCAGGCAAGGATCAAAGAACAGGCTAAATTTGCCTTTTACATCCATTGCAGTGCATACTGTCTCAATTTAGTGTTAGTTGATGTAGTCAAAGATGTCCCAGAAACAGAGGAGTTCTTTTCTTTGTTACAAAGTCTATGTTTTTACACCTGGCTCATATGTGCACCCAAAATGGCTGTCTGTACAAAGAGAAATGTATGGCAGTACAAGAGAGCTCCAACGTTTAAGCGACACACGATGGGCATGCCGATTTCTAGCTCTACGTAACATTATGGACACACTACCTGCCCTTAAACGACTACTGCAAGAGATGGCACAAGAACGTCATGGTGAAAAAACTGTTGAGGCCCGAGGTCTTCTGTCTCAGATTGACCTTGAATTTGTTGTGCATCTTGTTACGCTGCGCAAGTTGTTTGGGGAGACGAAGCTGCTGTCTGACATGTTACAGTCACCAACTGTGGATTTATCAAGAGCTGTTGACTTGGTAAATGCTTTAGTCCAGACATTGAAAGACTTCAGGCAGGAGTCTTTTTTTGACAAGTTGTGGGAGGAAGCATTGAATATGTGTGAGCAATGTGATGCTGCAACACAGTCAGTAGCAAAACGTCAAAAAACGCTGAGCTCTAGACTCAGTGGCTACCACACACTAAGCACGGTTGGTCAGAGGGAGGTAGGACGTGACAAAGATATGTTTCGCACTTCATTTTTCTATCCCGTCATTGACAGCATGCTCAATGAGTTGAATAAACGCTTTTCCAATGCCAACTGTGAGCTTATGAGAAGTATCCAGTCTCTCAGCCCCCAGAGTGATGCCTTTTTAAAGGACAGCTCTGTATTTTCATTTGGCCGTTTGTTTAATGCAAACATTGAGGATTTAGGACATGAGCTCCATCAATTTAAAAGGATTTTGGAGCGAAAAATACAGAGTGGTGAGTTACAAAAGCCATGTAGTACAGTCGAGCTGATCCGTTTCATTGAGCCATACAGAGAAGTTTTTTTTGAACTCTTTAGACTGTGCAAGATTGCCGTTACTCTTCCAGTAAGTTCTGCCTCCTGCGAACGCAGTTTCTCCACTCTGAAACTGGTAAAAACATTCTTGCGGTCCACCATGACTGATGATCGACTTAGTGATCTTGGTGTCCTGAGTATAGAATCCAGAAGGGCCAAAGTATTGGATCTTGATGCATTTGTGGACCAGTTTGCCAGACAGCACAACCGCCGTATCCTGTTGCTGTAGTGTAGTAGTAGTGTGTAGTAGTGAGTAGTGTAGCTGTAGTGTTAGAGTTGTGAATTGTTAGAGTTGAGTTGTTAGAGTTGTGAATGGCAGGAAACCAAATAAATCGTTTATATGGCAATATTTGCCAAGAATTGGAGCAATTTATGAATCTATAATTTATTTTATTTTCCATTTTCGATAGCCATACCTCAATGCATTTTGTTTTTGTTAAAAAAAAACTTTAGCATGATTGTAATATTAAGTAAAATAAAAGTTTTTAATGCTTCAATATCATTGTCGTCGTTTTTTTAATGTGCCCCTCTGATTAAACGCTGGCCCCACCTTGGCCCCCCCAGTAAAATTTGTCTAGAACCGCCACTTTAACTCAGTAATCCCCCACAATACTTCTAGTGCAGCATAGCCTTCTCACATTGCCAATGGAGGATAAGATAACCTTAGTTCCACAGGTGGTTGGATCTCACCCCTCTCCGAAGGCTGGTTTACCTCTAATATCACTGCTGAAGCAAAGATTCCCCTTTTTTCACCCAAGAGTGATGGTAACTGGTGATTCTCGAGAGGGAAGCGGAGGGAAAAGGCTATGCCATAGCTTGCTAACAGAGCAGCAGCAGACATCTCAGGGAGTCACGTTTATTGCAATCCGGGAACCTATTGACTAAATGATTTAGCCTCTGGGAGCGCTTAGTGCATCTCAAATTAGTAGGATACATTCTATTCAAAGTTGCACTGCCACGCCTTTGTTTGAAATATTTACTGGACAAGTGGGACGTATTTTGTCTGCCGACAGGTTACGGCAAAAATTCAAATATGGCCCACAGCTTATCCGCTAACGTTACTGGCTAATGACAAAACAGCCTATGGAATGGAATGGCAAACTTCAAGGGGAACGCCAGTGTTGTGCTGTTTTTTTGACTCCCCTGCATATCTCAACCCCCCTGCATATCTCAACCCCCCTTCATATAAACGCGCTCGTGCAAGCTACGCGATAGGCTATGCTAACTTTTAATTAGTTACTCGACTTATTTTCTTGAACGTTTTGGTCTCTGAATTAGCCGCATAAGGAGCAATAGTTAAAGGGAAACGCCGGGTTATTTCTTAAACTTCTATATCGATTTTATATGTTAAATGTGAGCCTTGAAGCTTACCGCACTAGAACTGTGCCTCCCGGTTCCCTTGTTTCCAGACGCGGTTAATTCAGAGTCCAAATCGTTCAAGAAAATAAGTGGAGAAAATAACTAACGTAATTAATAAAGTAAATTAAGCAGAATGTAGCTACTTTCTTTCCCTCAGTGACTACTGGATGGCAGACGTAGCCTACGCCGCATCGTATGCTGCAAATAGTAGGCTATTTTACTGCAACTGGGCTACAATTAAATTGTTAACACACGTTAAATTGTGTAATTGTTTTTAATGCAAATGCAATACGTGGCTAGGTAACTATATAGACCTAGTTACATTACCATGGAGTTAGCTTCACAGTTTGGTGTTTATATGTACAATGTTTAATGTTTTTTAATATATATTTTATTAACGTTAGGTAATATACTGCGAGCCAAATTAGTCTTTTCTGTGTGAAGTTGCATGGTTATATAGTTTTTTACTGGCACATATTTTGTCGGATGTTCTCCACATTTTATGTTTTTCTTTCTTTTCTCAGGCGATTCATAAATTTCGTATCGATCATATTGCCACCGTTACAAAATGTTTAATTGTAGGCTATTGGTACATCAGTAGCCTACCCATGTGGTGTTCTCATCGATTCTGTCTACATGCGCACCGCCCAACCGTGATTGGTCAGGCCAATCACCTTCCGCAGATTCCGACAGGAACTTTTCGTTTCTGCTTACGCCAGCTTTTACATGAGCACAGAGGTTCATATTTATATATCATATATAGGTTATTGTGAGACACCCATCTCTGAAGAAACAAGATGCCACGATTTGAAAATGGCATGTGACTGAAATTCATGTCTGTAGCAATGATGTTTTGACAAATCTGATTCCAGTGTATAGTTCACAATGGAACTATAATGCCCTGATGGTGAGACCTAAAAACTGAAAATTGCAATTATTTCAAATCCCATTGTCTCATGCTCACGTACATTACATTGTGATGCTGTTTTCCATCCCTGCAGGGTGCATGTATTCATAGGGGAAATATTTAAAGGCAGATCTCTTTGTGATTTTCTCTCCAATTTCTGTCAGCTTGTTTTTGAACTTTTGGATGGGCTCTCTCATAGGTCCTGCAGAGGCAACTTCCTCAGGGTACTCTCCAAGTGGCACCTGTGAGGGAAGTAATCAGAACTGATGGCCAGGGAAAGACTTGTCTATATGCCAAATGCCAAAACCCATAATTAGGCCATCTGAGGGCATTCACCACAGTGGTGAATCTCTTTCTCACTGGAAAAAAAACATTTTTTTGTTCCAGAGAACATTTGAAATCTTAAGTAACTTCAAAGATTCATAAATTTTGAGGTGCAATGGCTGGAGGTTACCAGGTTTTTGTCATAGTGCTTGGCAAAAATGTATTGGTGTTTGCTGGAATTCATGATTCTACTTATCGTAACAATATCCCCATGACAAGTGGATGCAAAACAACTCCCTACCATCTAACATCCTCCACCATTATTTCACTGTAGGTATCATTTTCAGCTTGAGCACCAAATCCAATGCTGGTATGCGTGGCCAAAAAGCTCAGTTTTGGTTTACTATGACTATAAAAACTGGTTCCTCTCGAAGTTCCAATGCTAAAAATCATTTCAAGTCAATTATATTTCTTCTGAAGGAAACCCTGAAAAGAGCAAAACTCTCTGTGTTGTACAAGTACTGCACAATAACTGAGCTGGCTGGCTTTATCTTTCCAAATACTTACAAAGTCATTTGGCACCTGGCTGAGGAAACGAGTCACTTTCATAGCCTCAAGTGTTGTGTCAATGTCCGGGAGAGTGTCCATTATGTCTTTCTCAGTCACCTCCTTGTCCTCGGGCACAGGCCTCCTCATTGTTGTCGGTCCATTTGGCATCCATGCATAGATATCAAACTGTTTAATGACAGGGGTGAGCAATAAAACCTCACTGGCTTGACAATAGAACAGGGGTAAGCAATAACAGCTCTCACTGGCTTGACAATAGAACAGGGGCAAGCAATAACAGCTCTCACTGGCTTGACAATAGAACAGGGGCAAGCAACAACACCTCTCACTGTCTTGACAATAGAACAGCCATTGTGCTACTGCAATTCCTACAGCAATCTCAGACTATATTCTAAATGTCGACAGGACACATGCATTAAGGACACCTATATTCAGTGGCCTATCTTGGACAAAATCTGTTTAATCAATTAACATAGCCAAATCATTACAAGCGTAGATCTGTTACAAAGGATGTTTGTGCAAAGACTAAGCTTAATCTTGTACTGTGAAATTTACATGGAATATTTTTTGTGCTTGTGACAAAATTCAATATTAATATTATTGTAAGTTTAATTAAAAGGAGAGAGGTAGAGCACTTTAATGACAAAAGTAAAAACATTACAATAGATGATTATCTATGATCTCATCTATATAGTGTTTCTTTCTTGTGGCCTTCTATGAACGTTTCTTTGAGGATACTGTACCTGCCCGTTGTTCACAGCGGCATGTTGGGCTGAGCAGGTGAACATGATCATGGTGATGAATTTAACGGCTTCTTCTCTTGTGTTCAGGATTGAGGGGCAACCTAATGATCAACATAAAATCCGGAATTAAAAAATAATTACCATTGTCTGTTTCTAGAAAGTTGCATTTGGTCTAATTTCAGCGGCTATGCAAAATACCAAGGTGTGTGCCACTGAACTGTAAAGCAGAGAATTAAGTCCAGAAGAAAAAGTCTAGCATTATAAGACACTAAGGTACATTTTTAAACAATCCGTTGGAAGTTACTGAAATTGTTAATAAATGTGTTATGATGTGCTAGTAATTTCACTGGTCAACTGGTCACAGTGTTTGATTGTTAGTGTTTGGGCGTTTTTTTTCTTATTTATCTGCTCTTGTGTGTGTGTGTGTGTGTGTGTGGATTCAGACCTGGTCTTCCCCAATTTACCATCAAGTTTAAACAGGTTGTACATTTTTTAAAAAGCCATTTGTCAATGTGGGCAGAGCTTTGAAGTTATTAGGACTGAGGTTACCGTTCTTTTGTAGAAACCCGTAGAGGTATATGAAATTGACCATATCTTGGAGCTCTTTGTCATGGTATATTGCGTCTTCACTTTTATAATATGCGTACACCACTTCATGAACAAACCTGGATATATTAAATAAGTCATTAAATTAAACACGTTTTCATTCATGGTAATTGTGAATTCTTAAATAACGTCACAGAAAAGACACCTCCAAGAAATTAAGCTATTTACTCATATATTGCACCCCAGATGTCCGTGCCGTCATCTCTGTAGTGAAAGTTCTTCAAGTTTTCAACCCCTCTGTTCTTCAAGTTGTCAGGTAGGCAGAGGCTCTTGTAGGTAATGTCCTCAGTTGCCTTCTTTAAGACCTCCCACTGAGCACCGTTCCCAAAGGCTGTGTACTGCGTGGGTGAAAATGTTTAATATAGTTTTACATTTTTAGGGTAGCACAAACTTACATTTTCTAATTTTCTAACATGTTAAAAACATTGTAAGCAGTACTCACACAAGGGGAAAAAATAGTTCAACAAAGTCATCATCATAGCCACGTATTAAGTAATAATAGAAGAAGGGTAAAAAAGAGTATCTTCAGTAATGATTTTATTAATGATAAAAGTTTATGCTGACCTCCATGAAGAATCCACCTTTATTGATGAGGGTGTTTCTGGCAGTAATGTTGATTGGTAAGGTGTACCGACCAGTTGCACGAAGAATCTGTTAACACATACGTAAATGCATCAGTTATACTTGTTCCAATACAAAATCAGTTGATAAATAAAATATGTATGTAACCTAACAAAGCATGTCTCTTTTAAACACTCAACAGACCCAGCTGTCACAATGTTCTCAAAGGTGTGAGAACATCCCACATTAATTATACCTTACCAGTACAAGTAGAAGAGCATTTGGCTCGAGACAAAAGCCCAGTAGCTCACTTTGTTTTCTATTGGCTCTGTAGTGGCTAAAAAAGCCACTCTCTTGTCCTGACCAAGAGGAAGAGTGATATTGGGAGAGAAGCTTGCTAACTTGAAAGTATTAGGAAATATAAGGTTGCAGAAAATATATGAAGCGACTACTGTCTATATGGGTGCAAGACATATAGTAGCTACATTGAAAACTAACATTGAACCCTGTTGCCTTAAAACTAGCTTGTTAGCCATGTTTATGAGCAGCGCGAACGTATACAAGTTCTGTTGGGAACTGACTTGCTTCTCCTATTCAACCAATCACATGCACACACCTCTAATGGAGTGCCCTTTTTAACACCAAGAATCGGTCCCCTCTGTTCTGCTCACTGACGCGCTGCTCTTTGTTTACTTGCGGTTTCTGCGTTCAAATAAATTTGCTATCACCCTCCACCACCCCAGCTTCCATCTGTAGTTTGGATCTTCTTTGGTACAGGGGGTTTCTGGTCATCTCCTGTTTAGCGGGGGGAGATGCCCGTGCTCCAGAGTAGTAGCCTACCTAAAGCAGATCCATTCAGCGCCAAACCAAAATAATTATGCAGCACATTCATTAAAACATTTGAATGTGTGAGTTGTCCTGACAGAACTAAGTTATTCAGCGATTTAGCTAATGATGTAAATAATAATGGCGTAGTGGGAATTGCATGCAATTTCTATATTAATATTGAATGTTAGCCTAAATTATATTAGTTGCTGCAAACATAAACAACTTTCCCATTTTTATTATTGTCTGATTGACAGCTTGCTTCTTGTTTGCTCACTTATCGGTTTGCTACAATTTTTTTTCTGTCAATGGAAGATAAAAAATAAAGCCGAATGTATAAAATCACTCATAAAGTATAGCTAGCTGATTAGCTATCTAGCTGGTTAACTCTCCTTACACTTGTGCGCCCTTAAATGAAATACATAACTTATTGTTTTCATTTTAATCTATTTTTGTTGTGCACAACTGTGTGGTTACACAAATTCACAAATGACAATGCAGCTGCTGCAGGGACAATCTTTAGACTCGTCCAATACCATGTGCCTGATTACATCACCATTTTACAATCCCATTCTTTGCCTAAATTGCACAATAAAAAAATGGACGTTGAGCTCTTAGACCTGTCATGTTTATGCCATGTTTCATGTTTAGTGTTTGTCACAGTTTATTTTCTGTTTATGTTACGATGCAGTTCATTGTTTGCATACATATTTCCATGTTTTTCCGCAGCCTTGCGTTCATGCTGTTTCTTCTCTTGCTGTCACTCACGCTTCCCTAATTGTTTCATTCTCCCTTGTCTAGTTACTAATATACTAACATTAGATCAGGATTGGGTAATACTAACTATCTAACCATGTGTTCATGTTTACCTTACGTTTCTCGTACATGTTAATTACTAATTTACTAACGCTAGGTCAGGATAGGTTAACTACTAACGATTTACTAATTGCCTCGTTACGTTTCTCATTTTCTCAAGCTGTTGTGAATTTCCTGCTGCTCTCAAGCTAATGTCTGCACCTGTCTACACCTGCATATAAGATCAGTGTTCATGTCATGTCTTTGTGAAATTGTTGCCATCGTTACTGCCTGCCTATTGTTTCCCCTGCCTGTTTTTGACCACGAGTTTTGCCTGCTGTCTGTTTGTACCTCTGCCCCGCGGATAGGACTTCGGTCTGACTCCTGCTACGCCCCACGACTACGAACTTTGCTTTTCCCGTTTTGTACTTCTGCTCCGCTGACAGCTACTCTGGTTAACAAACTCTTGCATGGATACCGATTTTGAGACTGCCTTCTCCCTCGGTACTGTATCTTTGGTCTGGCTGGATTTATTGGTTTTTGGACTTTGCTTGTGTGACTACGTTTTTGGATTTCCCCATAATAAAGCCCTTGCGGGTATTTATTATCAAGTTAGTGTTCTGAGTCGTGCATTACGGGTCCAACCCGCACACATCCGTCTCAACAGGCCTCATAACCCCAAAACGTGGTTTTTGAGTATTGCATACCCTTGCTATTGGATGTTGATCAGCCATAGAGTTGCTAGCAATGAAGAATATTTCCGCCATCAGATGTGTTCTGAGAAGATGAAAAACCAGCTCATGGACGTAGAAATCCGAGTTCCGGACCCACATCTTGGCTAAGAGCCAGGCTTCTGGCGTGTCTTGTGGAGAGAAAACTGGAGTATCCTGACCATGCTTCTGGTTTAACTATGAGAAAAAAATTTACTTATTAATTTGTCAAAATATGACCCAACTCCCCAAAGATTTAATTAATTTGTTTGAAATACAGTATGTCTCACGCCATGATTTACCTGTATGGCAATAGGCTTTAACTCATCCCCAGTCTGTTGAAGCAGCACAATGGGTGCAGACAAGAACTGTGGTGAGCTCTGGACTGTACCTTCTTGTATGCCATCCAGTAGCTCATAGTCCACCACATAGATGCTTCCATTCTGGTGGAATAGGGGTGGATTCAACAGCCATAAAAAAGTTTTTCACGGAAGATGATGCAATTCAACATCACAACCTCTGGTTATGGAACTCATCTCCCATCAGAGACATTGTGAAATACATAATGTAGCCTTTTGCACTTAGTCCATGAGTCAGTGAAAATAACTTTGGCCTATTCCAGTGTAGCATAAAAATGGTTCATTCTCCAGTAAAGCATGGCCACGAGCACATTCTATTTGTTCCAACAAGTAGTTGAGTAAATTTATTTTGTCAAATTGTTTAACAGGACTGTCCAAGCGCTGAGGATAGTTATAACTATGACAATGTGGTTGTTAGTTTATATTACTGGACATGGAAACTTGCATGCAAACTAAACTTTGTTGACTGCTTTACAAGCAAATGTTTTACTGACAGATACATTTGCTGCCAGTTACCTTGAGGGCCAGAATTCTATAAGAGGTTAAAAAACCAAACTATTTTTTTTTATTCAATGTTGTATTATCCTATGAAAACTATGTGCAATACATTCATAAATTATGTTTAATACAAGGATTAATAATTGGAAATAGTGGCTATTCACAAATCACTTATTGACCAATTTGTTTTTATAAAGTGTTACCCAGATGTGCCACAGCTATACTCACATTGATGTTTTCTCTTATATCAGGGTACAACTTTTCCAATATCTCCATTGGAATTTTCTGCTGATCTTCTGTGTACATCTTGATCATCATTGGGTTACAACCATTGAGGAACAGGTTACCAAAAAAGGCATCGTTCTTCCAGTTTTGCGAGATGTGCACTAAGATAGAAAAATATGACACTTTTAAAATGGAACATCACTAATAACATTATGAAACTCAGACTATCATTTGAAGTTGAGCTCTAGCATTGAAAATAAATGAAAAAATTGCTCATGAATTCCATGTTTTTTATATTAAACCGAAATAAGTTAATCAACTCAGAGCCGAAGTAGACTAACCTGCTTTTTTGCTTGCAAACCAAAACACATTTCTGATGTCATCAATTTTCTTCCACTTGCGGCAAAAGTTCCAAAATCTCCGGAAATTTGTCTGTGCCGCGCTGATTCAAAATGTACATGTACATTACATTACAAAAAACAGCAATTGTAATTAACCCACATATTGTCTTTGGGGTTAATTTGACCTGATTCATTGTTTAACGTCTTTTAAAAATGAATGGTTACGTAGGTAACCTTGGTTCTATGAATAAGGTCAACATGCCACTGTATTCAGTCAGTAGGAGACTGAATAGCAAATTAACCACCACTATGGGGTGGACACCACGTCACACAATAAATATGGAATTCCCCACGTGACCTCGCTGCATGGCTTGTTGACCTTATTCATAAAATCGAGGTTACCTACGTAACCCTTTGTTCTATTTCATAACGCTGAATACATCACAGTAAGGCTCAACAGTATAGCAAATAAAGTCAGGTGGGGGATGTAGTGGGGTAATGAAACATCACATGACACAACCATGCAGTTCCAAAATATAATTCACTTTATTAGATGCTTGTTTTTTGGAAGAAGCAAATCTAAAGTAAAAATGGGAAAAATGCCCACTGGTTAAAAAAAAAAAAAAACCCTACTAAGTTAGTATTGTAAATGGTACAACTTTGTCTTGTTTCATTTAAGCCATTTTCCAAGTCTCTGTGATGCTCACATCTGGAGCTATAAAGCCTGAAATGGAACACACCCTAAACAGGTGAGAATTGACCAAATTTGGCTTTGTCAAAGCTAATAGTCATTTAAATGTTGTGTTTAATCAGAATTGCATTGTTTTAGAAGTATAAGGGTAGGACTGCTGATAAGCAAAGAGGTGAACAAGACTGGAGTTCCACTTACATCTTGACTGCATTGCGAACCAATGTAATCAACTTGAGAGTCTCAAACCACAGCTCTTTTGGCAAATCAAAGAGGTTCCCTCCTTTCACAAAACCTGGGATACCAGGTTTGTGAGTGAAGCTGTAAAGAGAACACTTTTGCTTTAACATCTAAAACATTTAATGTTAATTAAAACTAGTGGTGTAACGGATCGGAGTTGATCCGTGATCCGTACTGATCGCCCCCCACGGTTCGGCACGCATGTGAACCGCGGATTAATTGCAAAATTTAACCATCATAGTGAATTACAGTTTTACTGCCGCTAGTACTTTTTAAAGTAATAATTCCCTAAATCTCGATGCAGAGTTGCAGTGAAAAGACAGATGCGTGCTGTGTTTTACTCTGAAGCGCATTGGACCTATCGCTAAGCCCCGCCCCTCTTCGCTGGGGGAGACAGTTTGAGAGCCAGCTCACCCACTGTAATGTAATTTTCACGGATTTAACACATTAAATACTCGTTCATTTTTGGAACCAGAGCTACGAAATCTCTTCCAAATCCGTCAACAAGGCCTGCCGTATGCACTGTAAAAATGTGTGCATGACTATTTTAAAAAAAACGGAGTTTTATGATTACAACTTCGCTCTGGTCCATAGCGTTAGAAGGAGCGTCTCCTTAACGCTATGTTACTTTCCAGTCTGTGCTTCGCCTCGTCAAACAATATGTAATGGAGCCCGGGGTATTTCATTTTGTTATTCATATGGATAAGGCAAGGCTAGTGATGTTAACACCACTGTTCTAATTATTAATTATAACGTTATATATATGGCTAACTAGCCTTGTTGGTACAAGCCTGACCGTCTTGATCCAAGGCTATGGCTAATGTTAACCAAGCCAGACTCACCTAAAGTATAATCTTAACGTCAACGTTTACACAGGCTATTTTTTCATTCACTACCATGTTTAAAGGAAGAAGGTATCATGCCTCATATTGCACTTTGATTTAACAATTGAGTATTGAATATTTTATATATTTTAAGATTTTACTTAAACATTGGACATCTTGAATGTTGTTTTCATTTAAGACCATGGGCAAAAGTTCCTTGCTTTAAGTGTTTTACAGAATAAATGGAAAGCAAAGATATACTTGTCTCCCTTTTTTTTTTTTTTGCTGATCCGAAAAATGATCCGATCCGTGACTCAAAACCGTGATACGATCCGAACCGTGAGTTTTGTGATCCGTTGCACCCCTAATTAAAACCATTGAATTGAATATGAGGCAAAAACGCTTCACACTATTTCCCTGAATTGGGTTCCCTTAAATTAAATTAAATCTCACCAGAAAACGTTTTCAACGTACAAAAAAGTTACTGATGCCTAGCCTACAAAGCACTGTCTGTGAGTAATGAACAGTATTGATATCAAAATGAGGCCAAGTTACAGCAAACAATATTGCCTATCATAGCTCACACTAATTAAGTTAGCTCTATTCCAAAGCAATGCTACCCAATCTTTCCTAAATTATTTAATGTAACATGGTCCTACGTTTTTTCATCTTACCATCTGAAGAGAATGTGGTCATTGAAACTTTATGTGCCACATCAAAGTGTCAAACGGCAATCATTCATTGTGGAAATAATCTGCAATTCAGATGTGTTACACTTAGAAATGTGAGTGGACTATAGGCTATGTTTGAACAATTGCCTGCATCCAGTCCTTGGGTTTATGAAAGCACAACATGAATAAAGTGCATTATTATTATTTTTAACTTATTTATACATTTGGAATATTTGTATTTCAATAGAAACCTCTGTGGTCACTGGTCATACACTAGTCTTTGTTTGCAAAATTGTGTCCACAAATAATATTTGTTATTATTTGACATGTTAAAAAAATGAGTACTATTTTACTGATTTGGCTGCATCTGACCCACAAACACCTACATACATAATGGGCCATACATATGTCTGGATAGGTTTGTAAAATTCAATATTTATGGTATTTACTAGGTGCAAATATTTAAAATTTTATCTGTATGTATTTATTCATCCCCCCTTTCTCTATTGTAAATTATGTTTCTTGGTATGTCTGTTTGTAAATTTGTATGTTATATGCTGCTAGAAAAATTTCTAGAACCTGTACACTACTGGTCAAAAGTTTGAGAACACCTGCTCAAACCAGTTTTTTCATGATTAAAAATGCTTTAAACTGTATAAACTTGTCTATACACATTTAATATTTCATTATATGATATGTGTCCTTATATAAGCAGATAATCATAAGTGAATTGCATTCAAAAGTTACATTTTTTAATGAAAAGGGATTTTGTTAGTACATTGGGAGGGGTGGGGAGGGGCATTGTTTTGTTATTTAAATAAATTTGTACATACTGGTGTTCATGATGATGTCTATCTTAACAGGTGCTCCAGGGCCTGTGGAATTCTTCATATTTGAAAAAAATTAAATAAAGACCACCCATCATATTTAAAAATGGGGTCTAATCCCCCATCAGTTTCACCCTTCTTCATTCTATTGGAAATGCATGGTACTGCATGTGGTGAAACTTATGTAGGAATAAACTCAATTTCTCTTTAAATATGGCAGGTGATCTTTATTTTTTCTAAATATGAAAAATTCTACAGGTCCTGGAGCACCTGTTAAGATAGATATCATCATTAACACCAGTATGTACCAATTTATTAAAATAACAAAACAATGCCCCCTCCACCCCTCCCAATGTACTTACAAAATTGCCATTTTCATTTAAAAATCAAACTTTTGCATGCAATTCACTTATAATATCTGCTTATATAAGGACACATATCATATAATTAAATATGAAATGTGTATAGACAAGTTTATACAGTTCAAAGTAGGGCTGCAACTAACGATTATTTTAATAATCGATTAATCTGTCGATTATTTTTTCGATTAATCGATGAATCGGATAAAAACAAAACAAAAAACAGTTGTTTTTTTTGCACATTTTATTCAAAAACCAATAGCCTATGTATTCTTAATCAGCCAGGCCTATTCCAGATTGTATACAATATGTGCAAAATGAATAAGTAATAATAAAAAATAATAAATAATTTAAATAAAAAAGGCTTTGCTACTTCAAATAGCTTTAACAACAGGCCATGGACTATGGAGGTAGATTGTTTCAATAAAGTAGTTGAACTCTAGGCCAGATACTGTCAAAGCAGCTGCTTGCTGTGGTGTGCATGGAGCTTTATTCCCCAAGTAGCCAGTCATGGTGAGTTGTTTTTTTCTGAAATGAGAAAAGACAGTATGTGTATAATATAGCATATTTTAAAACTCAATACATGCATTGTTTTAGTTAATGTAAAGGTCAGTAACCCAAAGGGCAATACAGGCTACAGACAAGACACTAATGTTTTATATAACATATGCTCCAAAAACAATGTGTCCTCTCACTCCTTACAGTAGGCTAGGCTACAGTGCCTCACTCTAACGTTACCAGGTAGCTTGGTAGACTACCACTAGCCTTTAGCTTATCACCTCCACTCTACTAACGTTAGCCAGCTAGCTAAATACACTTGTCATGCAATATTGAATTTATGAGCGCGAGCTGAACGGAACGCGAGCAAACACTCACTGGCAATTACATTACATTACAGTAATTTAGCTGACTTTTATCCAAAGCGACTACTACTACTACTACTACCCGCCAGAATTCAGAAGTGCATCTCCTTACTAAGTGACTAAGAGCCTACTCCAGTGCTGAAGGCATAGAATGCGAATAGCAAGATAAAAATACAATAGGTCATTAAAAGGGAGAATCTATTAGATAAACGAGAAGAACTAACTTAGGCCAGTGAAACGAACGATTCCTCACTTCAAAACGCAACGTATGGCATGGGTACAGGCAACGTTAAACTCGTAGCATAGCTTACCCTGCTGAGGCTGACGAGTCTTCATCCGTAACGTGCTTTCTTTTGAGGTGTTCTCGCATCATCGTTGTGCTCCCGTGCCATGCAAGATGGGCTTTACATATGTTGCAGCAAACACATTTTTTAGTAGCCTTTAATGTGAAGTGCTCCCATACTTTGGATGATTTCGGTCTAACAGTTTTCTCCGCCTCCGCCATGATTTGAACATAGCCAGCTCCGCAAGACAGCGTGGCGTGCGTCAACAGGAAGTAGGTTTGTTATGGAACAAGACCCGACGAATCGATAATGGAATTCGTCACCAACGAATTTCATTATCGATTTGTATCGATTTCATCGATTCGTCGTTGCAGCCCTAGTTCAAAGTATTTTTAATAATGAAAAAACTGGTTTGAGCAGGTGTTCTCAAACTTTTGACCAGTAGTGTACATTTTCTAAAATTAACTTGACAACCAAGTATAGACATATCCTTTCTGGAGTGCCATTTTTCATCAACTATTTAAAACATTAATTGAAATGTTGTGTTCTTTCATGAGGCAAGTTTTGTTATTTGACATTTAAATTTTGAATGACCACATTCTCTTCAGATGGTAAGATGAAAAAACCCAGGGCCAAGTTACATTAAATAATTTAGGAAAGATGGGTAGCATTGCTTTGGGATAGAGCTAGTTTAATTAGTGTGAGCTACGGTAGGCGATACTGTTTGTTGGCCTCATTTGGCCTCACCCAAAATTATCACTTCAGATTTAACATAAAAAGATATGCAGTAGATATGGATGGATCACTTTAAGAGTTGTTTCTCCTGACTCATTTTCCTATTGAACTCTGGAAAAATAAGTCAGGAGAAATAACCCTCCTTAAAGTGATCCATCCATATCTACTGCATATCTGGCAGCAGAGTGATGGTTTGGGGCTCGTTTGATACCTCAGACCCTTGATGACTTACAGCCATTTAGCCAACCATGTGTTCCATACTACTCCCGTGTAATTTACAGTTTAATCTAGTCCCACCTCCCAAATTAAATAAAGATTAATTAAAATGCAGAGAGGTTGTAGTATCGCTTGTAAGAGTACCTGGAAATAAGATATCAAGAGTCTTGTGATGTTGTTGGGTCACAAACATCAGGAAGTCATGGCATGCAAAGGATATGCAACCAAATATTAAATATAATTACTTTATTTAAATTTATGTTAACTACTTTTGGTGCCCTAAGGGCTACAATTGCTAAAGTAGAAATAGAATGAAATATAAATTAAATAAAAATAGTAGTTTATAACATTATCAATGTCTGGACTGTATTTTTTGCTCAATTTAATGCTACATTGGTGAATAAAAGTATACATTTCTTTAAAAAACAAAGACATTTCTTAGTGACCCCGAACGTTTGAACGGAAGTGTGTATGTATACAGTTCATGAGATAAATGCAGATTATGAACCTTTAAATACTTACTGCAACTGCTCAGGATAAATGCTGATGATGCCCCTACAAAGCAAAGAATATATTCTGCTCAATGCTCATTCTGAAACTATACTAAGAATGAAATGGCTGAAACATAACCATTGGATTTCATCAATGGACATACATACAACCCAAATAATTGAACAAAAATGAACTTTGGTGCATGTGATTACACTTTAAATATCTATTGTTAATTCAACACTAACAGAGTACACATAAGTTGATTTAACACTGAACATTTTACTGTGGAAATGCAGTCACGTTGATCTCAGTAATTTCATACAAAATTTTGTTTCTCATAAACATCCAGGAATGTTTGTACTTACAGGAGAAAACTGTAAATGAAGGAAGTGGGTTTAGAACTGGCTTCTTTCTTGACAATAGACTCTGAAAGCATTTGCGGACGATCATCCGATTCTGCTCGAAACATAAAAATAGAAATAGCTTTCCCTTCAAATATTAAGCCTGCTTTTGAAAATTTACAGACCTCTACATTCAGGAATATGGAAAAGTAAATGAAGGCAATTAAGTTACAAAAATAAATAAGTGTTTTATATGCTGGAAATAACCACTTGTTATTGGCCTATGAAAATTACTTTCTTTTTTTCAAATTTATTTTATTGCTCAGTATGTGAAAATAAATAATACGGAAAGTGATCAGCTTTATCTAAATTGACAAGTCATTGACTGTTCTCAAGATTTTATTTTCTGAAAGAGCAACAACAAATGGCTTTAAATATGATATTAGACCAACACCCGAATGCAATTCAGCCTTTTTGGTGCATACAAGTACAACTGACAAATTCAAAATATACATTGTGATGGAACCAGCACAGGACTTGGCTATTTTCTATTTTACAAGCACTGCTGATGAATATGCTTTAAATGTCACCATACAGTAACATATGTGTTGATGCTCAGCTGTTCAGGTAGTCTCAGATGAAGATATCTTTCTAAACACCAACATCTTATATTACATTACATGGTAATATTTTATGTGTTATTTGTATGTGTTGTGGGAGTGTTGGGGGAGTAATTGAGAGAGTTGCCATGTATTGTCCTGTCTCCCAAAGCCTTGGTCTGCATTTTTGGACCATCTGAAGCATCTTCTCAGGCCTATCCAGGCCAACAGGAATTGTTTTATTTCTTCAAAATGCTGAATTAAATTCCTCATCACAGCTTTTAATTTACATTCTAAGTCCTTGAGCTTTTTTAAAGTAGCCTTCATTGATTCATTTTTGAAAGTGGCCTCTTGGGTAACTGACCCATTCTAAAGCTCTGCACTAGAACAGTGAATTTAGTATGATTAACTACAGCCAATAAAATCTGCCCAAATTTACCACATTTTCAGATTACGTTTTAATGTAACGATTCATTGTAGTGTTTCTGCATAAAACCTATTCAATCCATTTTCCATTTGACGCAATCAACTTCCTTACATTATTTATGGTAGTCATACCTCGTTCAAAATTAATCAGTTATGGGTATATGTCTCTAAAGCAATACTCTACATATATATTTTATGAGAATTCTGACATGAATAAACATTTAAAATATATTTTAAAGGGTACATTTTATACACTCACACAAGCCCTGTTTATTACAATTTAAACCTTCAGAGCAACGGTTGAAAAAAGCAACCATTATTTTTTGCCGTTTTAGAAAACTAATCATGTTTGTACCTTGCTCTTGTGTCTATGCATTATTTTTGTGCCTTCAAAATAAAGCCCTTACCTGGAACCTTTGCTTTTCTCCTGAAGGAAACTTCTGTCAAAGAATGTGGCATAGAAAAAGCAGTGGAACTGGCTTCTTTCTTGACAATAGACTCTGAAAGCATTTGCGGACGATCATCCGATTCTGCTCGAAACATAAAAATAGAAATAGCTTTCCCTTCAAATATTAAGCCTGCTTTTGAAAATTTACAGACCTCTACATTCAGGAATATGGAAAAGTAAATGAAGGCAATTAAGTTACAAAAATAAATAAGTGTTTTATATGCTGGAAATAACCACTTGAAGAGAAGAGAAAAAGCAGTGGAAAATAATTAACTTAAAATAACTCATAACATATTTTTTCTATATAACACAGAATAGATGAAAAATATTGGATTTCTTATGATTCTGCAATCAAGTTCTCTGGCTGAAATTTCAATAAATTGTACTCAAAATTTACTATGAAGACGCAGTATATTAATGACTAATTAAAGTGAAAACATTTTTATTAGAATTACAGCATTGTTTCAGAGTTAGGTTTGAATCTAAGTTGTAGTCTTATCCCCTGTATGAAATATCCTCTCCGATTGGTAAGCGCACTCTAGCATGCACGCCCTCTGGAACAATTCCACACTTCCTTTCTTGTTCACAGCAAGGCTCCCTCCTGCTCCCTTTCCCTCAACCCTAACCACTCCTTGTCCCCCCTGAATTTCAAATGTGACTTAATTTTTATGATGGCATCCACATGGAAACCTTTTCCCTGTATGTGTTACAAAGATTATGTAGTCTCATGTGGCCAAGAGGAGTTCTTATTTGGCTGACCTGAATAGTCATGAAATTACATGTTACAATAATAAGAGTATCTTAATTAACATGTATAACATATTTACTAATTTAAAATAACATATTTACTAATATTTACGAGTGCTAACCATAGTAACATACAGATTATATTACGAAGTACATTCTATAATGGGTATGCCATGCACAGTAAAAGGAGAATTGGGTATTGCCTGCTTAGAATTGGCCTTACCTGGGAAATTGTCATTTGTGCTCTTGTCAGAGGACCCATTGTATGAGAAATCAACTGAACCTGAAATTAAAGTACGTACAGTGTTAAAAAAACTGAAGTGAGTAGATAAAGAAAACAAAACTCTTCTTGTGAAATACAAACACAGGAACCAATCTACAAATAGGGAATACAAAAGGGGACTAGAGAAGTCATGGCATGCAAAGGATATGCGACCAAATAGTAAAAATGATTATTTTATTCTATGTTAAACTGTCCAATATTTTTGATGCCCGAAAATGGGGGAGACGGTGTCCCAAAGGTTCTATAATTTCTAAACGGTTCATCCGATATGGATAAAAATGCCCTCAAATTAAAGCTGACAGTCTGCACTTCATCCTCATTGTCATTTTATACTTTCAAACTCAAAGTGCTAGTACAGAACCAAAATAACAAAAAATGTGTCACTGTCAAATTAATTATGGTGCTCACTGTATATGGGTCGCAGACATGGAATGCAAAAGATTTGCAGCCAAGTACTAAATATAACTTTATTGAAGATTACATACATTTTTCCAATTCGATTTGGCCTGCTAAAATGGTGGAACCATGTACAGCATATGTAGTGCTGTAATTCCAACAGGATTTACTATGCAAATACCCTCATAGTAAAACTGGCAGTCTGCATTTAACTCCATGTTCATCGTTGAATTTCAAATTCAATGTGCTGGAGTACAGAGCCAAAACAAGTCAAATTATGTCACTGTCAAAGTTATTACAGAATGCATTGTATATGCATGTAACTTTGCCAAAAATATGCAGTTTCAGAAAAGAATGAAAAATATGTTAATGAGTTTGTGAAAAAAGAATCTGAGACATGGTGAACAGTAAAAATTTGTATGAAATACCTTTTCCATGCTGAGCAATTGTATCTGTGGGGGGAAAAACATTTTATCACAGTTGACTAGACAAGCTCTAGACAATTGACAAGATTGTTTACATCATTGACACAACATCAATATTTCTAGTCCGTTGCCATGGTTTTGTGGTTCACATAGTGTAGTGAGAAGTAAGAAAAGAAGCATGTGTATCAATTTTTACCTTGAAACCTGCGATTTTTCACCAAAGATTCCTTTCTCTCCTCAGAGAAATCATTGTAGGGTAGTTTAGCTGAAATTTAAATGAGCAATTATGCCAGAAAGTCAAAATATCATTGAGATATTAGAAAATTCCACACATTTCCAATAGCATGATGCATCCAAACCATCAAAATATTACTTTTCAATAATAAAATGGACAGAAAAACTTTATCCCTGGTGTCCTGGACACAGTTTTCCAAGATTTTTCTGATATGATGACAATAATCAGATTGGATTCAATCTGATTGGGTCTTTCAAAACAGATATATAAAATTAAATTGTTGTAATTGGGGATGATTTTGGGGAAATACAGCCTTTATGCAATGTAAAAAAAACAACTCAAATAATGGTTCAACACAATTTGATTATCCTCAGACAATTATTTATTTTGAACCTTTACTTTCAAAAGGAAAAAAACTGAGTAGTGAAATTGTCGTGGATTTATCTCCCCCTTTCTCTGAGGCTTTCATTTCTCCTTCAACAAGCATGCTGTTATTATTTGGTCCAACAGATGGCAACATAGAGGTTGATTAAATGACTGAAAATCTGGATTTTGAAAACATAATTATCCTATTCTTTCTTAAAATAAAATATTTTGAAAAACTGGCTCAAGAACACTCTGATTCTGGATTGAAAAAGGGGGGTTCATTATCGGGTAAATTGTGATCCAGATTTGTGAAACTGGCCCCAGGTGATTACTGAAAATGAGTGGGAAAGGATGATCTTGCAATCTTGCATTCAAATTCTTTGAAAAGCAATATAATGATCATGCTTTTCTGTTAAGAATAAAATTGTATTCTTAAATAATTATAAAGGAAGGAGTTTGAGAGACAAAAATCTCAACTTTACCACCCTTCAGCTTATTAGAACTGAATGTAATTCTGTACTGTTCCAGCAAAGTCAAGCAGGTTAGATTAAGCAGCACAAACATGAAATTCATGAAAAGTGAATCATAGCTGTGGGTGAGCAACCTGTCAATTAAATTCCATTACATTAAGTCTGTATCTCAGCATCAGTCAAGTTACCTCAGAATACCACGGGGTAACATATAGCCTGCTTAGACAAGCAAAATACATAAAATAGCTATACTGCACTGTCCACTACGGGAGAGGATGAACGGTACTCCTATTGACGCTTTTCTACAAATCATGCACCCAACTGAAAGAAACCGCTCCTTTTTTCTGACATGTTGCACCACAGCCTTAATATCAGCCCAATCACATTGCTACTAAAGTTTTTAACCTCAATTAATTCATTTTGAATTTATTTTGCTAACCTTTTAAATTAATAGTACAACTGTGTACTGTGACAAATATGCAAAATTATTGATATAACTCAGGGATCGAGCCTTCTCACCTGAATCTTCCTTGATGGTCCACCCAGCTGAAGAAATCTTTCTGAAGACTGGGAAGTAGAATTCCTTCTCCTCAGAGTCCAAAGATGTAACGGTCACGTACCTGCAGCGCCACGTTGTAAATCTACGAAATAAAGTGCTGACCCGTCGGATGGTGATTTCCTGCGGTTCTCCGTTCAGCTCAATTGTCTTGTGGAACAAAAATGATTAGTTATACAACTGATAGAATGTGACCGTGTATGGCTTATGAGAGCAGTGAGCTTGAAAACAAGTAACTTTTCATAGGCTGTTTTATTTTGAAATGTAATAATGTACAAATTATTTTCTTGCACATTTACCAATTTTGTATTCAAATTGACTTACAATGTCATCTTGAATTAGCTGTTCTAATTTTCCTGGGAATTTAATGTAAACTCTATCTGTTGGTCTTGGCTCAACTTTGACAATATATTTTGCCATGTTCTTTTATCGTTTGCTTCTCAAGTTTAACTTAACTTGACCTCTTAACTCCTTTTATATTGTTCTCAGGAATCCACCCACAAGGAAGTAACATTCCATCAGTGGCTACCTGTTTTAATTAAACCATGAGGGATATTATGCAATTTGGGAGTGTAGCTGTACTCACAGAAAACGGCATACAAATTAATTGTAAAAGCCCTGCCGTGTTAGAAACATTTATGATATGAAGCCAGTGGTTGTGTGTATTACAGTTTATGGCATGGTAATAGTTGTATGCATTTAAAAATAATGTAAAATATAGAAACATATAGAGAAATATAGAAACATATAATTTGCATCCAGGGGTTTCAACTGGGGGTCCTTGAAGGTACTTTAGGTGGTCCCTAGCCAGGCTTGATATGCAATGACTGTACATAAATTTGGGGAAATATTTCAAAATATAATACCTTTTTTTTTAATGATGAGGTTCCCATGGATGGCTTTGAGCCTGGGTGGGGGTCCCTGAATCAGAAAGCTTTGAAAACCTCTGATCTACATTTTTTAAAAACTGTGAATGTTTGTAATGACATGAGAGTTCAGCTAAAACCTGTACTGGCATGAGATTTCTGCAGAAAAGGGACATTCCTGTGACGTCCTGGCAGGGACGGACCCAAATGCACGACGAGACAGTCTTTGGTAAAGGAGGTTTTCTTTAATAATATTCCGGGTCGGATCCACGCCGGCAAAACAAATATAAACAGTAAATAATAGTTCGTGGAACCCGCAGAGAGCTGGCACAGGAGATCCAGCGAAGTGGCTAGTAGCTGGTCACAGCCTGGGTCACAGCTTGAGTCGGACGGAGGTAGCGCCAGGATCCACACCGGGAAACAGGAGTGGCAATTCTGGACCGTGGAGTACAGCTTGGGTAGCAAGCTAGCAAGCGGGAAGACAAGCCAGACGACAAGAACATACACGAACAAACCGTAATACTTTGACAAGGAAACACAGGAACAGCACGGTAATATAACTAGTGTCATTTAGAGCTGATAAGCTACAGCTTGCGGGAAATGCATGCGAGATCAGCGAATTGATTGAACGATTAGAAACTGCGTGAGGAATGCGGTGCAGGTGATTAAGTGTGAGTTGTGTTATTAAGATGTGGTGTAAGTAATCATGTGCAATGTAGACCCAATCAGGTAATAAACGCAGACATGATACGATTAGGTTCGGGGAAAACAGAGGAACACATCAAGGAAGGAACGGGGAGCGGAGCGGATCGTTACAGTACCCCCCCGTCAAGGTACGCCTCCTGGCGGACCACAGGCTCTGGTCGACTGGGCCTGGCGGTGATGGAATTCCTGGATGAGGGTAGGGTCCAGGATAAGACGGGGGGCAACCCAGGAACGTTCCTCGGGCCCATACCCCTCCCAGTCGACCAGGTACTGGTGGCCTCGTCCCCGGCGCCGGACATCAAGGATGCTGGAGACTGTGAACGCGGGGGCACCATCAATGTCCCGGACAGGTGGGGGGCAGGAGTGGGAGCGCTGAGAGGGCAGGAGATCACTGGCTTGACCTGACTGACATGAAAGGTGGGGTGGATTTTGAGGGAGGCAGGGAGACGGAGTTTGAGAGTGACTGGGTTAAGGATGGAGTGCACAGTGAAGGGTCCGACGAAGCGGGGTTGGAGCTTGCGGGAGGTGCCGGGGAGGGAGAAGGTGGAGGTCGATAGCCAAACCTTCTGTCCCGGGCGGTAGCGAGGGGCTGCGGACCGGTGCTGATCCGCCAGGCGACGATTCCGGGAGGAGGTCTTTAGGAGGGCGTTGCGGGTGGCTTTCCAGATCCGCTGGCAGCGTCGGACGTGGGCGTCCACTGACGGGACCGCCACCTCGGCCTCCTGGGTGGGGAACAGAGGGGGTTGGAAGCCCTGGGAAGCCTCAAAGGGGGACCTCCCCGTAGATGAGCACACCAAGGTGTTGTGGGCGTACTCAACCCACGGGAGGAGCTGGGACCAGGAGGCGGGATTGCGGGCCGTCACGCACCGTAAGGCGGCTCCCAGGTCCTGGTTAGCCCTCTCTGCCTGACCGTTCGTCTGCGGGTGGAACCCGGAGGATAGGCTGGCGGTGGCGCCGAGTGCGGTGCAGAAAGCCTTCCAGACCGCGGAGGCAAACTGGGGGCCCCGGTCGGAGACGACATCCGTCGGGATCCCATGCAGCCGCACCACGTGCTGCACCAGGAGGTCGGCCGTCTCGAGGGCAGAGGGAAGTTTGGGGAGGGGAACAAAGTGCACCGCCTTGGAAAACCGGTCCACCAGGGTCAAAATGACAGTGTTACCGGCCGAAGGTGGTAGTCCGGTAACAAAGTCGACCCCGATGTGACTCCAAGGCCGGCCCGGGATGGGAAGGGGACGGAGGAGACCAGCAGGGGGGGAGTGAGACGCCTTACTCCTGGCGCAGACAGGGCAAGCGTGGACGAAGGCCAGGGTGTCCCGCCGGGCGGTGGGCCACCAGAAGCTCCTGCGCACCAGCTCCACGGTGCGGTTGCCTCCGGGGTGGCAGGCCAGTCGGGAGGAGTGAGCCCACTCCAGGACCTGGGAGCGGACAGGGTTGGGGACGAACAGGGCAGAAGAGGGGTTAGGGCGAGGGTCGGGATGCGTCACCTGAGCGTCCAGCACGATTTTCTGGATGGGCCACCGGACCGCAGCCACGACGCAGGAAGCTGGAACGATGGTCTCCGGGACAGACAGGTCGGCAGGGAAGGAGTGGATCCGAGAGAGGGCGTCGGGTTTGATATTCTTTGAGCCGGGTTTGAAGGTGATGGAGTAATTAAAGCGTGCAAAGAATAACGACCAACGGGCCTGTCGGGAATTGAGTCTCTTAGCTGACTGGATGTATTGTAGGTTACAGTGGTCAGTCAGGATCAGGAACGGTTGAGTGGTCCCTTCAAGCCAGTGTCTCCATTCCTCCAGTGCCAGCTTGATGGCCAGCAACTCCCGATCCCCTACCCCGTAGTTGCGTTGGGTGGGGGAGAGGCGGCGGGAGAAGAAGGCGCAGGGATGGAGCTTGTGGTTGAGGGGGGAGTGTTGGGACAGGATGGCCCCTACGCCTGTGTCCGAGGCGTCCACCTCCACCACAAATTGGCGGTCGGGTTCTGGGCAGCAGAGGATGGGAGCCGTGGTGAAGAGTGCCTTGAGTTTGGTGAATGCCTGATCTGCCCGGGGATTCCAGACAAAAGGGTTTTTAATGGAAGTGAGGGTGGTGAGGGGTGCGGCTACCTGGCTGTAGTTCCGGATGAACCTCCTATAGAAATTCGCGAATCCTAAGAACTGCTGCAGGTGCTTGCGAGTGGTAGGGATGGGCCACTCCGTAACAGCCTGGATTTTGGCCGGGTCCGGCCGTATGTCGCCCCTCTCCACCACAAAACCTAGGAACGAGACTGAGGGGGCATGGAACAGACATTTGTCGGCTTTGACAAATAGTTTGTTTTCCAATAGGCGTTGTAGCACCAGGGAGACATGGTCTTGGTGTTCCCGTTGGTTTTGGGAGAAAATCAGAATGTCATCCAGGTAGACGAACACAAAGCGGTTGAGAAAATCCCTCAGTACATCGTTCACTAGGTTCTGAAAAACGGCTGGGGCATTAGTCAGGCCGAACGGGACCACCCGGTACTCGAAGTGGCCCAGGGGGGTGTTGAACGCGGTCTTCCACTCGTCCCCCTCCCGGATCCGTACCAGGTGGTAGGCGTTACGGAGATCCAGTTTAGTGAAGACCCGGGCGCCCTGCAGCAGTTCAAAGGCCGAATTCAGGAGGGGTAGAGGGTACTTGTTCCGGACGGTGATGGAGTTGAGGCCCCGGTAGTCGATGCAGGGGCGGAGGGAGCCATCCTTCTTCTTAACGAAGAAGAACCCTGCTCCGACGGGCGAGGAGGAGGGACGGATGGTGCCTGCTTCGAGGGAGGACTTGATGTAGTCCTCCATGGCCGTTCTTTCCGGGCCGGATAGGCTGTAAAGGCGGCCGGAGGGTAGGGGGGCACCCGGAAACAGGGAGATGGCACAATCGTAAGGTCTGTGGGGGGGTAAGGACAAGGCCAGGGACTTGGAGAAAACCCGGGACATGTGCTGGTAACAGTGGGGAACCCCCTTCAGGTCGACCTCCGGAACGGATGTCTTTATTTCCGGGCTTGAAGGAGGTTCCGCCGAGTGGAGACAGGAGGTGTGGCATTGGGTGCTCCAGCTGGTGACGCTGGATGTGATCCAGTTGAGCAGGGGGTTGTGTTCATGAAGCCAGGGCTGACCAAGGACCAGAAGGGAGTGGGGAGTGTTGATGATGTAAAGTTGAAGGGTCTCACGGTGGTTACCGGACAGGAGCAGTTGGATGGGGATGGTGCGGTGGGTGATGTGGGCCAGGCGGTGGCCGTCCAAGGCATAGGCATTAATGGGTCTCTCCAGTTCTTCCGTGGGGATCCCGGACTCGTCAACGAACTGGGAGTCCACGAAGTTGGAGTCGGCTCCTGAGTCGACGAGTGCCTGCACAGATACGGTGGCGGAGGCCGTAGTGCCCCATTTGAGGACCGCAGAGAGTTGGAAGCGGCTGGAGGTTAGGCTCTGTGTTTGGGTCTGGCTCGCCAGTAGGCCTAGAGTTGTTGACGAGCCTTCTCTTTTGGGCGCACCGGACAGGAGCTAAGGAGGTGATCTGTGCGGCCGCAATAGAAACATGCTCCGGTGGCCCGGCGTTGGCGGCGGCGCGCGGCAGGGTCGGACGTAGTGCCGCCCAGCTGCATAGGTTCCCCGGCCTCCGGAGGTTCGCAGGCCATGGGCGCCTGATGGCGAAGCGCAGGGTGTGCGAATGTGGTTCCTAGAGGCGGTTGAGTCGGCGCATACGCCCTCTTCTCGCGGGTGCGGGCGCGCAGCCGGTTGTTGACTGTGATGGCCAAGGTTATGAGGTCGTTAAGCGTGGGCGTGTCGTCGCGGGTGGCCATCTCGTCCTTCATTTCCTCGGACAGGGCGGAGCGGAAGACGCCCTGTAGGGAGGCGTCGTTCCAGCCAGACTGCGCCGCGAGGATCCGGAATTTGATGGCGAATTCCGCCACACTGCGCTCGCCTTGCTTCAGCGCCAGGAGCTGCTGGTTGACATCTCTCCCGCACACGGGATGATCAAAGGTCCGCCGCATCTCACTGGCGAAGTCCAGGTACTGGGTGCAGAGGTTGGGTTGCTTCTCCCACAACGCGGCGGCCCAGTCCCGCGCCTCTCCTCCCAGGCAAGTGATCACGTACGCCACGCGGGTGGCATCCGCGGAGTAGGAGGACGGCTGCATTCGGAACGCCAGCTCGCACTGCAGCAGGAAAGGCTGGCATTTCCCCAGCTCGCCAGAGTATCGTTCGGGAGGGTTGGCCCGAGGCTCCCGATGAGGTAGTACAATCGCTGGTACCTGTGGTTGAGGTGGATCCCCCGCTTCAGGACGGAGTCCTGACGTCTGGGCAGCCATCTGATTGACCATAGTTCCCCATTGGGTGGTCTGTTCCACCATGCCCCGGAACATCTCCATGGTTTCGTCCAGGCGACGGCTTTGCTGGGCGATCTGGGTAGCCTGGCAGGCGAGCGCGTGTCGAATCTGCTCCGCGTCGGCTGGGTCCATTTCTGGTCAAAGTATTCTGTGACGTCCTGGCAGGGACGGACCCAAATGCACGACGAGACAGTCTTTGGTAAAGGAGGTTTTCTTTAATAATATTCCGGGTCGGATCCACGCCGGCAAAACAAATATAAACAGTAAATAATAGTTCGTGGAACCCGCAGAGAGCTGGCACAGGAGATCCAGCGAAGTGGCTAGTAGCTGGTCACAGCCTGGGTCACAGCTTGAGTCGGACGGAGGTAGCGCCAGGATCCACACCGGGAAACAGGAGTGGCAATTCTGGACCGTGGAGTACAGCTTGGGTAGCAAGCTAGCAAGCGGGAAGACAAGCCAGACGACAAGAACATACACGAACAAACCGTAATACTTTGACAAGGAAACACAGGAACAGCACGGTAATATAACTAGTGTCATTTAGAGCTGATAAGCTACAGCTTGCGGGAAATGCATGCGAGATCAGCGAATTGATTGAACGATTAGAAACTGCGTGAGGAATGCGGTGCAGGTGATTAAGTGTGAGTTGTGTTATTAAGATGTGGTGTAAGTAATCATGTGCAATGTAGACCCAATCAGGTAATAAACGCAGACATGATACGATTAGGTTCGGGGAAAACAGAGGAACACATCAAGGAAGGAACGGGGAGCGGAGCGGATCGTTACAATTCCAGTCTCTTCTTGTTTTATGGGGTGCTTTTTTACAGGACAACCTCCTTATGTGATTGTCTTGGCTTATAAGTCAAATAACTGAAAGAAAATGTTTGTCAAAGACACAGTTAATGTCAAAAATGACATATCATTATGTTAACAGAATCTATTTTGATGTAAAGATATATCAATGCATTTATTTACACAGCATTGACATTACAGTCAACACATCCTGCCCAACCAGTAAAGTCACTGTGTTAGGGGTATCGAGGCCAACCAGCAGTTACTGGCTAATCAAGTTCGTCACCTTAAAGGCCAAATGAGGTTTCAAGAGAGCTGGCTCCGCGAGTTGACGGAGGGTATGCGATCGCTCACAGTTTCACACCAAGCATCCACACCTGCCGTTCAGGCTATCACTCCTTCAGTTCCCTTTGCTCAAATTGGTGGGGAACCTAAGTTGCAGCTTCCTCTCCGCTATGACGGTAGAGCAGGAAAATGCTGTGGGTTTCTTGTTTAATGTTCAAATTTCTTTAAAGCCCAGTCGTCACGGTTTAATAATCCAGACTCCAAAGTAGCTTTTATTCTTTCACTACTTTCTGGGTCTGCGCTTGACTGGGCTATGCCTTTGATCAGGGATAAATCTCATATTTTAAATACCACGAAGACACTCATGAAGGAAATGGAGTCAAGTCTTTGATCATAGCATTTCGGGTCGGGAGTCGGCTAGACGGCTGTATCGCCTTCGCCAGGGTAATGATACTGTGGCAGAATTCGCAATAAAATTTTGTGCACTGGCAGGTGAGACAGGTTGGGCTGAGGCTCTGCTGATGACATTTTCTGAGGCATTAGCTGAACTGGTACAGGGTGCTCTTTCCATTCTCGAGCAGTCCGATTCGCTAGATGCTTTAGTGTCTTCCGCCATCCGCATAGATAATCGGGTACGGGGCTGTTTACTCTGCAAAGAACAGGGTAAAGGTCAAAGGATAAGACCTTCGTCTCTCCCATTTATGGTGTTTTATTCTCCGGTAGTGAAGCCCTTTTCCCTGAGTACTGAGGAACCCATGCAGATAGATGGGGCAGTAGGTCCACCTTCGGAAGACTCAGCTTCTAAAAATGAGTGGTGTCGTTACTGCAAAAAGAAGGGGCATACCTGTGATCAATGCTACAATCAGTCACATGCCACACATGCCACACAGTCACATGCCACAATCAGTCATTGCATCATTGAGACAGAAGTTTGGCCTAAACATGTACTAACATATACTGAGGCGACACAGGTTACATTGTATGCCTTTTGATGTTAAGGCAGGCAAACTGAAAAAAGCCTGAGTCACAGAGAATCTTGGCTTCAGGGAACATTTTAGCATGGAAAGGACGTTCTGTTCCTCAACAATAGGAACTTCTTGGGATCCATCTGTTTGAAATGATTGTGCTGCTCAAAGCAAGAAAACAAATGTCCTTGATAACGACACATTTAGAATATAATTCCACTTTTATCTAACATATTCTTTTATAACATGAGTGGGTTTTTCATGATGTTGAATTTTGTTGCATCTTAATATAGCTAATGCTCTGAAAAGTTATCTTTGAAAAGCATTGATAAATATACTACTCAAAAGAATTTAAGGGTCAAAGGAAATGTTTTGATCATTTTTTTAAGTATGTCTTTTTAAGCCAGATAGGGTTAGAATATCCCCCTTTGGGTTGTCATTTGGACTATAGACATTGCGTTATTATGGGACATGCATTCATTGCACTTACCTTTAGAAACTTTTTAAGTCAACCCAGATTTCCTTTTCATGGATTTGAAGCATGAACTTAGTGAGACTAAACTGACAAACTGCCTCGAAACACCCATTGTGACACTTCATGCACCATTTGCACGTGTTTTGCATGAGTGTCATTCCATGCATGCCAATTTTAGCAATAAAATGGCTGAGCATTTTCCATTCATCATCACATCATCATTTTGGGGGGTGACTTTTTTTTCATATGGGTAATAAACTAGTGTCTAATCAAAAGTTTTTTGTTTTGTGTTTTGTGTTCTTGAGCCATCAAATAATTATTTTATCATTAGTCATCACCATTTTAGCTTGTTAGCTTATATTTATATTGTTAGCAATTTGAATGTATTGCTTTTCGTGGTCTAGGAGGTGGATCAAGGATACTCTTCAATTCAATTAGAAAGATTAAAACACTATGTATTTATTTTGTCAGCTCGAAGTCTTTACAGAAGAATACAATGGGTTAGTACATATGTGGTCCTCTGGAAGCGCGCTCGAAGCGCGCTCTCCGGAAGCGCGCTCTCGCTCGCACGCTCTCTCGTGCACGCTCTCGCTCGTGGACCCCCTCCATCTCTGCTACTGTGGTGCTTATATACTGTTTGCTAAAAAGGGGTATGTCTTCTACCTTCCATTTTCATACATCACTGGGCGTATAATTAAAACCAATCAAACGTTTAGAATTACTCATGTTCAGTTAATGTCTAGTATTTTTCCACAAAGTTGTTAGGAACTTATCTATTTGGTGTTTTTGCACACACAAGGCTGCTTCTGTGGCAAATCCTTTATCTGAAGAATGTTTCTCAGGACATTTTCCTGTGGCCCTCCCTCTCAGAACTCTCAGAACACAGGCCCATGGTCATCCATTCGAAACTCAACTACCACAGACAAGTTTATACATTCTATTACACCATATATTTTATAGAATTAAATGTTAAATTCCCACAATATGCACAAATATTTTTGACCCTTAACTTCTTTTGAGTAGTATAGATGGGAGGTTTTCGACTGATTATATAGGATAACATATTTTTTTCTCCCTAAGGGGGCACTCATTATAATTATTACTGGTATGTTATTCATTGTTCAAATAATACATACATGGTAAATACTTTTTAGTACAAAAAATATTTTGTCTTCCAACATGTAGACAACCATATAAAATCTCAAGCTTAGAAGTAGAATCACAGCCAAATAAATTAAGACAAAATGGTGAGGGTGGAAAATGTATCTGTAGACGAAACCGAGGTTTTGAGACAGAATTACATTTTTCAAGTAACCAAGATGTGGGTACTAATCCTAAAACTGAGTCATGGCGTACACCGGCACAAAGATATAGCCTAGAGTTTAGAGCAGGTCTTCTGAGATTATTTCTTAGGTGTAGATACTTTAGCGGGTACAACCTCTGTACTACAGTAAATGTACAATGTAATTGAAGAGCTACGATTTAAGTCCCAAACAGAATATGTAAGATACACATTTTAAGAAATAAATTTATACGTAATCTGCAGGCTCTTAAATTATCCACTGTAAACATCAATCAGACAATGGAGCTAATATAGATGCAGCATGCCCAGAGAGAGCACCCTGGGTTAAATATGTCTGAACTTATCTGAGCAGCTGCTCCCTGTGTGAATCTGGCTGACTCTCCTACAGATCGTGTGCTCCAGTTGGCTTCTTTGGCACTATCTACATTACTCCAAAATGATGGCAGCTACTGCTTGAAGGGTTGGATGTCTGGGTCTCAAACATAGTTCTGGAGCCTCCCTGCATTTTCTGTTAACCTGTGGCATCAAGAAATCCTTCAATCTGAACAGACTCTGTATATTTTATTGCTTAGCAGCATATTTTAATGCTGATAAGTGATATAAATATTTATGAGAAACGTATTAAAACATGAATTACTGTACAGACTACTTGAGAATTTACTGACATGAGTACCCTCCATGATTTTTGACATGATTACATCTACACTGCAAGATGCAAACCACTAGTTAGCTGAAAAACCAGCCTGGCCAGGTTACTGTTTAAGACATACCTACAAGAGCCTGCAGAGTTCTGGAAAAAGGTCTTGTGGACATATGAGACCAATATTCACTTGCATAAAAGTGATGGCAAGAGAAAGGTTTGGCGGCCAAAAGGAACTGCCCAAGATCCAAAGCATACCACGTCATCTGTGCAACATGGTGGTAGGGGTGTTATGGTTTGGGTATGTATGGCTGCCTCAGTGGCTCATTTGTCTTCAAAATGAATTCTGATGTGTACAGAAACATCTTATCTGCTCAAATTCAAGAAAATGCCTTCAATCTCTTTGAACAGTGCTTCATCATACAGCAAGAGAATGAATGAAAATGTGAGCAGAACTAATTTGTGCGTAAATTGTTTGTATTAGCAATAATAGCAATAAAAATGTTTGTACGCACAAACAAACTTTACACCTGCTCAGGACCATGTGTTCGTGAATTCAAAATTCTGTTAAATGTAGCTTCTGAATGTCAATTAGAATATGAATCTATTTTTGTTTTCTGTTAAATTCACAAGACTAAATGTAGCCTTTGAACTGCACAATGCAAACATAAAAAATTATAATTGTAAAAAGCAAACACTTTAAATTATGCCTATTAATCAGGCTACAAACCTGTTTATTAAACCTATAACATAATGAATGCTCCCAGTACTATTTTTCTAAATTGATAAAAACTGAAGTGCTATATGACATTAAATATTAACCCCTTTGCTCAGGCCCCCTAGTGGTGTAGACCCTGACGTCTACATCACAAACATCCTACTGTACCATGTCAGAAAACGTGGTATCATGGAAAACTGTTTTCATCAGCAAAACACGGTAAAGCATTATTCAAATATTATGCTTCCGACACCTGGAACAAACTCCCAGAAACACTTAGATACGCCCCAAATGTGGCAACTTTTAAATCCAGGCTCAAAACGTTCTTGTTTTGTAGGGCTTATGAACACTGACTTGCTTTACTAAGAGTAGCCCCACAAAGGTGTAATTTTAATTGTCTTATCCATTATTGTTTTTATTCAGTTACTTCTGTTTTCTGCTGCAAATCTTATTGTCTTATCTTTTTATTTATTTATTTATTTTTAGATTCTTTATTCTTATTGCCTTATCTTTTTATTTATTTTATGAATTTTAATGATTTCCTCGTTTAATCTTGTTATTGTATATGTAAAGCACATTGAATTGCACATGTGTATGAAATGCGCTCTATAAATAAAGCTGCCTTGCCTTGCCTATCTTGTTCTCAGGAATCCACCCACAAGGAACAAGGAAGTAACATTTATCAGTTTCATCAGTAGCTATCTGTCATGTTTAAACCATGAGGGATGTTATGCAATTTGGGACAAGTGTAGCTGTACTCACAGAAAATGGCATACAAACAAATTGTATTGAATTGTATTGCATTTAAAAATAATATAAAGTATAGAAACATATAGAGAAATATAGAAACATATAAATTACAGCCAGGGGTTTCAACAGGGGGTCCTTGAAGTTACTGTAGGCGGTCCCTAGCCAGACTTGATCTGCAATGACTGTACATAGATTTGGAAACATTTTAATTTCAATTTCCTTAAAAGATTATCAATATGAGATTTAAAGGAAAAGCTTTCCTCAATTGTGAAGCCTAAGTATTTTGGTCACAATCTCAATAGGGGTACGTTGTGCAGACATAATGCAGGGAAGAACAGCTGGTGCCATCTTTTTGTTAGAGAAGAACACGGCCTTGGTTTTGTCTGCATTTAACACTAGTTTAAGGTGGAACAGGTGTGACTGAATAGTGTCAAAGGCAGACTGCAGATGTGCAAATGCCAGGGCAACAGTGCTTGCACAACAATATACAATCATCGGCATAAAGATGAACAGATGCATTCATATTTTGACCCACATCATTTACATAAATAGTGAAGAAGGTGGGTCCTAAAACTGAACCTTGTGCCACACCTCTGGGGACATTAAGAAAGCTAGAGGAAAGACCACTGAACTGCACACATTGCTTACGGTCGGAGAGGTAATTTGAGAAGCTTAATTGGACAGGCCTATAGCTGACAATCTCCGGCATAAAATGCCGTGGTCAATGGTATCAAATGCCTTGGACAAATCAATAAAAAGGGCAGCACAGTAGTTCCTGGCATTCAAGGCTTCCACAATATAATTTGCCACTTTAATGGCAGCAGTTACTATACTGTGCTGGTTTCTAAAACCAGACTGGTGAGGAGATAAAATGTTATTCAAACACATGTATTCCTTGATCTGATCATTCAGTGCTGAAAATGGGGGGGGGAGGGATGCAAGGGGATGGCGTCCGGGGAGTAAACTGGGAGTAAATGTAAAGGGTGGACGCTGTTCCGGTTCGAATTGGTTCAGTTTTTCATCTATTAAAGTAAGATTTATATCTTTATATCTTATTTCTATTCAGTTTAAAAGCTGTACGTGTTACGCAATTTTGCCTCTGTTGAATGCATCCCGATTTGAATGCACACAGCCAACAGGATGCAAACCTCTCTCTCCATTCCTGACCACTGCACAAGGTGCAGTAGTTATGATTAAACCTCCTTGGATGCAGTCAGTGTAACATTACCCGGTTTGTGTTCCCTAACTTCCCTGAAATAACACCAGAGTAAGTTAGTTAACTAAAAGATCGTCGTTTTATGTTAACTAGCTGCCAGCCGGTGCCCTGTGGGAGCGGCAATTGGCGGCTGCTCCCGGGTGGGGGGAGGGGTATGGCGTTTATTTACTTCCGTAAGTAAATTCTGTGGAATTGTGAAGAGAGCACACAGAACAATACAGTTAATTCAACACATTCAACAATCCAATATCACATGCCACTGAAGTATAATAAATCAAACAATCCTATCACCGCCCTGTCGGGAGGGGTCAGGACCATTCAACTACACTTTACTTAAACTTTCTTCCAAATAGACACCACATTCCAGAGTCTGGTATAACGTAATTTATTATAAAAAGATTTGCACGAATATACATACCCAGGCTGATCGGCTAAACATACATATGTTAAAAACACTCAATCACACAGTCCAGTCTGAGTCCGTCAATTTCATGCTCACCCGCAAGACGTAAAAACAAGTCCGTTAATGACAGAAGCAAAACATAACAAGCACCATGAAGTTCAGCTGACATCTTATATGTTATTGTGACCCCCCCCCCCTTTTTTTTTGGGGTGTTCCCATTACCTGGGCGATTACTTTTTCCATGGTCTGCAGCGGTCTCTGCCGGTCCTAATTAAGCATTACATATGACCCTTATTTATATGGTAGTTTTGATGAAATGCTATGATTTAATCATATCAGAAACATCCTAGTCACGGTTTGACAATAATAGTTCAATACATAGTTTTTGTAAAGATAGAAGATAAATGTTTTCTTTGGATTTAATAAATTCTATCAGTTCCTCAAACTGCACACACACATACATTTTCAAGGCTAGAGTGCTGGATGTTCAGCCATGGGTTTTAGTGCACAATCAATAATGGTAGTACAACACATTTGATCGACTAGCATACGATACTTTTACCCGAGATGATGTTGGCTTCTTCTTCTTTGTTCCAAGCAGCCTCAGCGTCGGACCAGTGGACAGAGGAGAGGTTACTAGCACATCACTCAGCCATGGTCTTTCTTTGGCAGATTATGTAATGCTGGCTATGTGTGTGTGTATTCTCTCTATCTGCCATTGATGAGGGAGCACATAGCTCCTGGTTGTGTAATTCTTTCTTCGTGTGTGTGTATACTCAGTGTTAGTGTTCTTCAACCCAGGTGCTATGCACACCGTAAAGGGTCATCACTGTGGAGAGGTTGCTAGCACATTCGAAGCACAGTGATCTGTCTCCGCTTTCTTCAGGCAGCAAGGCACCGTACAGTCTTCATCAGTGAGGCACCATATGTGTTTCGTGTAGCTGTTCCAGCATTCACCTGTTGGGCAGCCTGCGGGTGATGCTTACAGCATTCTCATCCACTTCTTCCCGCGCTCATGCACTGTCCGTAGAGTGGGTTTCCAAACGGGCAGTCAAGCGGACTGCCTACAGCATTCCCGGGTCTACCGTATTGATCTCGATACTCGTCGGGTCCTGTTTAAACGACAGTCACAACAAAACATCCCACCCCCTTTTGACCTGTACGTCTCCCTTGCTTCCTCACATTTCCTACTTCCTGAAGGTGCACCTTCCTCATTCTGCCTCTCCATTATTTCCCTTGAATTCTCTACAACCTTGCCCTGTGCGCGTACTGGCGCTTTCACTCTAAAGCAGTGATTAAGGGAGAACCACACAGTTTTACCTTCATTCTTCGTTGCAGTAGAAGTTGTCAGAACCACCTTGTATGGTCCCTCACGGGTTCACTCCACCTTCTTTTGATGACTTTAATATACACCCAATCCCCGGGCGTATACCACCTAAGCCCCAAGGAAATGTCGTCTGTCCTTTTCCCCTGTTGGAAAATAATCTTGCACATTCTGGTTAAGTGTTACACATAGCTCGCCAGTTCCCTCTTGAGCTGTTCAAGCGGGGGTCCATTGTACGGACCTCATACAAACGGCATGGGCCCTCCTATGGTCGATTGTGCCCTATTGGGGAAAAACTGATACTTTCCAAATTATTATACATCACCACTTCCCCCCTTGCGCAATGGTCCTGCCCATGCGCATCCTTACACTTTTATATTTCTGTGGTGTTATCTGTTTTTAGTTGCTCGAGGTTGTGTGCGTCTGTCTTCTTGGGCCCAATATCTGCAGAGAAACCTGACAATTTCAGTTAGTCACACAGTACTTTGTCCCCGGCAGTGATAATTCACCCCTGGAATTATCATTGGAGTTCCTGTACCATCCGCACTTAGCTGCACTACTCCAAATCCAGCATGATTTCCGTTCTCATCCCTGAAACAGGACCCATCTACAAACAATGTAAGGTTTGCACACATTGGCGTGTTGTGTAGGTCATCACGTGCTTTAAGAAAAGTCTGTGTTCTGACAACACAGTCATGAGGAGTGCCATCATTGGGTAACACCATTCCTGTTGCTGGATTAATGATTGTGCACTGCTGAATCGTAATGTCTGGTGCAGATAAAATCACCTCATAGCCAGTTTTCCTGGCTTGAGTCAAAACAAAGCGTGGGCTACTCTATGTGCGAGAATGCACTCAGCTCATTGGTCATGACTCGAATTGCTGTCAGTGTTGCTAGGATAGATAGGCCCTTGTGCCTCAATGCGATTGGCTCTGCTGCTGGATTTTGTTTTCATTTTCTGCTTCAGTGTGCACAGACAATGCAGTTTATTTTGTCTTTTAGTCTTTAAGAGCTCACAGCAGCTCATTGATTTTTCCTTTGTTCAGATGATGTCAAGTTCTGTAGTAGTTGTTGGTCGGCTACACAAGTGTAGTCATGGCCTTCCCCTTGTTTGCAGTTAAAAGATGATTTTTGCACGCATTACTTATTCCGAAGAATAAGTACAGGCCAAAGATGTTTGCACTACTACTAATGTTAAATGTTTTTATACTATATATGTTTTTATATTGTTCTTTAAACTGAAACTGTAGTTATTTTACTTTAAATTGAAGTTTGACATAGTGTTGAAGAACTGTTATTTTGCACTGACAAAATAAATTATTGAATGATAATGTTTCCCACGTATTCCTCAAAAATACAAAACTGATCAAATTCAGGTTTGTGTGTCTTAGTACATGGGCTTATTACAGATGCATGTCTGGTATATGGATAGGACTTGTTACAACCAAGTAGGCCTATATTATATGTTAAAGTGTCGTAATAATGCAGTAATGCAGGTGTAAAAAAGGTAAAAAATTGGCCTGTGCCGCGAGGGCCGCTAAGGTGTCCCTTATTTAAATTTCTGATAGTTGGCAACCCTAGTATAGCCACATATTGGTTATATTTGTGTAGTCTATATAAAACATGGTTATAGCATGGCCTCCTTAAAATAGCCTACATTTATTGTGCTATTTCGATACAAAAGAAAACAAAAATGTGCTTTATTTAATCAATATCATTATTACAGATTTGAAATGGTTTAATAACTGGCACACTTTCATTAACTCTTAGTTTGATAGTCACAGAATGGGCCTACATGGAAAATGTACAACATAGCCTAAAGTAGCCTATGTGATTTTGATTAGAAATGCTTGAACCGTTTTGCTTTCGGTAACGTTCCACTGGGTGGACGTCAGATGCCAGTAGACCTACAGGTAGGCTACAGGTTTCGATCATTTTGTAAGATTGCAGGCTATATATATATATTTTTTTTAAATGTGAAACTAATTTGTTGCTAATTTATTAGGCTACTGAGTAGCCCGTAGCACTAGCCCGTATGCAGAGAGTAACTGATTCGGTTGACAATTATGTAGGCTACTGCGGTGCGGTAGTCAGCAGTTCATATAGGCTAGTCAGTTCAGTAGGACTCACTGAACTGTGGTAGTAGGGGTAGTCTGTGGTCAGTACAGTTCGCTACAGTTCCTGACCGCTGATGCGCACTCAAGCATATGAACGAATCATTGAGTGATGATCCGGTACACTCAATTCACTTTAAAGATTCGTTCAAAAAGATTTGTTCGTTCACGTACTGCACATCAATAAGACACGCTCGCGCATGCCCACTACACTGGTTAAAGAATGAGTTCCTGGTCGTTCCTGACAGTGTTGTTGTTATACAATATATACATATACTCGGTTAAATCACACTAAAACACTGTCTCACTTTCTATGTCTTGGCTGCTGGAAACTACAACTAAAGTTCCCTCATGGGAAGATAAGTTATTCTATCCTGTTCTATTCCATTCTCTTCTCTGCTAATGCTTTAAAACAAGTCCCCTTTCCCTGAAAGACTGAAAAGTTTAATTCAAAGCGGGCAACGCGGACCCTCTCTCTGCATGAAATCAAATCGCACATGCAGAAAATGGCACTCAAAACGAATTGTGACATTTTGCTTAAACACTTTAATATCTGCTTTGCCCTCTCCGAAGCACCAATCGCATCCCAGGTAGCAAGGAAACATCGAACCGACATCGCTAGTATGTTATTGGCAGCAGTATCGGTCATCAATTAATTTTTATGATTGACACTGACTTTCTGATGGTGATGGTCATCGATATATCAAGTCGACATGGGAACCTTACACAGCTTCAATTATTTAAATCAAAGTCACTATACCGATGACTGACATTGATTTTTCACTTTGATAAATCAAATTCAGATGCGCTTTTTTGTAACCCCGTTAGAATTATTCATTAGCTATTTTTGCACTTGTTCTCTTCACACTCGTCCTGCTCATTCAGGTGGTGCACATTTGCTCTGTACGCGTGACTTTTATATACCAGCGATGTGCACCACAAACCCCTATTGGCAAGCTCCCGGGCTAGCGGAACACATCTGTGATACAATCTACCAACTGCGGGTTTGGTAGCAAACAACACATCTGCGCCAAGTATAACGCAAAGAAAAGTTTCACAAGCGGTTGCGTTAATTTCATTATGGCGGTGATCATTTGCAATTGATATCTGAGCCGTGCCCATAATTTGTACTTCCTTGACATACATTTTACTGTTTGTACCACATCAGCCATTTTATTTTATTTATTTTACTTTAATTAAAGCTTGCTAATATATATATATAGATTTTCACATTGGCATACCCGTTCTGTACGCAAAATCCTCTAGATTTACAGAATTTAAAAGTTAAAACACTTTACCACAAATTGTTACCGAATCGTCAAACTTGTGTTACAAAATGAGCCTTTACTCAATTTATCTCTTTTAACCACTTTCCCTTCAGTTATGGCATAACAGGTAACACTTTGAGGGACAAAAATACGGTTCGGTTACCATGCTGAGCTCACTTCCACTCCTTCTATGTTGTCTTGCTTTCTGTCACAATCCTATGCAAGTTTCCCTCACGTATAACTTCACCACTTATCTATCTGTACTATCCGTACGGTTCGGAAATAATTTTCCCGTTTTATTTACAGTTGTAATTGTACAACGGCCACTTCTCTGACCAGAACGCTTGCGCCTGCATGCAACTTTTTACACTATTTCAGGCGGGTTTTCATTACGATGCGTCTGATCATAAGCTTCACAAATCTTATAGTACACTGAGATTATAACACAAGCGATTACAAATATATCATACATTGTAGTATAGTTCCGGAGACACAGAAAAATAATTGGGCACATAATTTAACTCTTTTTCTTAAGTGCTCTCCTACATGAGCTACTAGGGTAATTCTGGTAGTCAGGTTACACACCACTTCAAAATGAAAACTACGGGATCAAATCAGGAGAGAAGTTTCTGGCAATTTTTAACAAAATGAACTCGCTGCTTGTTTCACTCAAGGTGTAAAGGCTTCAAAGCACTGCAAGTATTTTTGGCTTTCCTTTACCTATAATAATTAAATTATTATAATTATAATTTAAATTCACCTATAATGTGCCTTCTACCGACTTAATAACTGCTCACTTCATTACGAAGGCTACAACCCAACAAGCCAAAAGTATTTGGACGCCTTTATGCGTGCACCGTTTACTTGTCTGTTCTTCCAGTCTCTCCGCTATCGGTATTAGCTGCCCACGACCAACAGGACGCACTATAATTTGTTCAATCAGAATCCATCATTATCACCATATACCATGAGTTGGGCTTCCCATTCACTTTTAAATCACATTCTTCTGGGTCAAACAATTTACAGGTTTTTTCTTTTTAACCTACTCAGCTGATTTAACATAAACACAACACAGCTCATACACAACCCACACAGCGCTGTAATCTCATACTTGTGTCGACACACATTCGTTCTCTGGCCAGGACAGTAAAAAAAAAAATGGTTTAGTGGCTAGCACAGTGGCTCCCAAGCAGTCCCTTTATACTATAGAGACGGTATCTGACCCCTATATTTTCATACAGGGGCCACCAAGCAGACTCTCTATTTAACTTTAAGAGACGGTATCTGACCCCTATATTTTCATACAGGGGCCACCAAGCAGACTCTCTTTTAACTTTAAGAGACGGTATCTGACCCCTATATTTTCATACAGGGGCCACCAAGCAGACTCTCTTTTAACTTTAAGAGATGGTATCTGACCCCTATATTTTCATACAGGGGCCACCAAGCAGACTCTCTTTTAACTTTAAGAGATGGTATCTGACCCCTATATTTTCATACAGGGGCCACCAAGCAGACTCTCTTTTAACTTTAAGAGACGGTATCTGACCCCTATATTTTTATACAGGGGCCACCAAGCAGACTCTCTTTTTAACTTTAATAAAGGCAGTACTTGAGCCACTGTCTTGCCTATTAGTCAGTTTCAGTTTGCTATTTCATTGTATTTCAGTACTTTTCCTTCTCTATCAGAATTTGTATTTAGGTTCTTTTGTGAGGAGTTTTCATACAAGCCCCCTTGCACATGCGGACACACTGCCTCTGAGGATCAACGATTTACTAGAATACAGATTAAAGGTTCTGTTTACCTTTGTTCTTGGCGCCTGTTGATCTGAGATACAGTGTGAACGCAAGCGCATTCTTAGCCTGTACTATTATTCACTCCTGGATCGGCTCGCCAACTGAAGTATAATAAATCGAACAATCCTATCACCGCCCTGTCGGGAGGGGTCAGGACCATTCAACTACACTTTACTTAAACTTTCTTCCAAATAGACACCACATTCCAGAGTCTGGTATAACGTAATTTATTATAAAAAGATTTGCACGAATATACATACCCAGGCTGATCGGCTAAACATACATTTGTTAAAAACACTCAATCACACAGTCCAGTCTGAGTCCGTCAATTTCATGCTCACCCGCAAGACGTAAAAACAAGTCCGTTAATGACAGAAGCAAAACATAACAAGCACCATGAAGTTCAGCTGACATCTTATATGTTATTGCGACCCCCCCCCCCCCCCTTTTTTTTGGGGTGTTCCCATTACCTGGGCGATTACTTTTTCCATGGTCTGCAGCGGTCTCTGCCGGTCCTAATTAAGCATTACATATGACCCTTATTTATATGGTAGTTTTGATGAAATGCTATGATTTAATCATATCAGAAACATCCTAGTCATGGTTTGACAATAGGAGTTCAATACATAGTTTTTACACCAATGTTTGTAAAGATAGAAGATAAATGTTTTCTTTGGATTTAATCAATTCTATCAGTTCCTCAAACTGCACACACACATACATTTTCAAGGCTAGAGTGCTGGATGTTCTTCTCGACACTCAGGCCCCAAAGAATGTGTAGGGAGTAATTCACGCTTATATCTTCAGACGGGCTAGGAACATTTAATTGCCTGTGTGTGTGTATGTGTGTGTGTATGTGTGTGTGTGTGTGTGTGTGTGTATGTGTGTGTGTGTGTGTGTGTGTGTGTATGAATGGGTCCATTGCCTACTTTTTGAGATAACTAAAAGCTCGTCATGGGAAATTTTGGGGAGTGTATTGCAATATGGCTGTTTCCGCTGAGAGCGAGTTTTTCTTCAATTCCCCTGCATGTGGGTGTGTGTATATGTCCTTGATTTACAGGTGTCGAGATGAGCTCATATTGGGTGCCTAGCGTGGGACCATTGTTCATTGAGCACACTTCGATACAAATAATGAGCTCATTTTCCGGCGTGAGTGTCTGAGGCCTTGAATATGTGCTGTTGTGCACATATGGGCCTTTTGTGCAATTCATCCTACCACAGAAGAACATATTCATATTAACACTACATTTTAATATAGTTGGTCCTACAGTATGATATATAATTGTATATAAATAATGAATAATCTATAATTTGTCACAACACCACAATCAAGCTACCTCTATTCCCTGCACAGTCATTGCATCATTGAGACAGAAGTTTGGCCTAAACATGTACTAACATATACTGAGGCGACACAGGTTACATTGTATGCCTTTTGATGTTAAGGCAGGCAAACTGAAAAAAGCCTGAGTCACAGAGAATCTTGGCTTCAGGGAACATTTTAGCATGGAAAGGACGTTCTGTTCCTCAACAATAGGAACTTCTTGGGATCCATCTGTTTGAAATGATTGTGCTGCTCAAAGCAAGAAAACGACACATTTAGAATATAATTCCACTTTTATCTAACATATTCTTTTATAACATGAGTTGGTTTTTCATGATGTTGAATTTTGTTGCATCTTAATATAGCTAATGCTCTGAAAAGTTATCTTTGAAAAGCATTGATAAATATACTACTCAAAAGAATTTAAGGGTCAAAGGAAATGTTTTGATCATTTTTTTAAGTATGTCTTTTTAAGCCAGATAGGGTTAGAATATCCCCCTTTGGGTTGTCATTTGGACTATAGACATTGCGTTATTATGGGACATGCATTCATTGCACTTACCTTTAGAAACTTTTTAAGTCAACCCAGATTTCCTTTTCATGGATTTGAAGCATGAACTTAGTGAGACTAAACTGACAAACTGCCTCGAAACACCCATTGTGACACTTCATGCACCATTTGCACGTGTTTTGCATGAGTGTCATTCCATGCATGCCAATTTTAGCAATAAAATGGCTGAGCATTTTCCATTCATCATCACATCATCATTTTGGGGGGTGACTTTTTTTTCATCAGGGTAATAAACTAGTGTCTAATCAAAAGTTTTTTGTTTTGTGTTTTGTGTTCTTGAGCCATCAAATAATTATTTTATCATTAGTCATCACCATTTTAGCTTGTTAGCTTATATTTATATTGTTAGCAATTTGAATGTATTGCTTTTCGTGGTCTAGGAGGTGGATCAAGGATACTCTTCAATTCAATTCGAAAGATTAAAACACTATGTATTTATTTTGTCAGCTCGAAGTCTTTACAGAAGAATACAATGGGTTAGTACATATGTGGTCCTCTGGAAGCGCGCTCGAAGCGCGCTCTCCGGAAGCGCGCTCTCGCTCGCACGCTCTCTCGTGCACGCTCTCGCTCGTGGACCCCCTCCATCTCTGCTACTGTGGTGCTTATATACTGTTTGCTAAAAAGGGGTATGTCTTCTACCTTCCATTTTCATACATCACTGGGCGTATAATTAAAACCAATCAAACGTTTAGAATTACTCATGTTCAGTTCATGTCTAGTATTTTTCCACAAAGTTGTTAGGAACTTATCTATTTGGTGTTTTTGCACACACAAGGCTGCTTCTGTGGCAAATCCTTTATCTGAAGAATGTTTCTCAGGACATTTTCCTGTGGCCCTCCCTCTCAGAACTCTCAGAACACAGGCCCAAGGTCACCCATTCGAAACTCAACTACCACAGACAAGTTTATACATTCTATTACACCATATATTTTATAGAATTAAATGTTAAATTCCCACAATATGCACAAATATTTTTGACCCTTAACTTCTTTTGAGTAGTATAGATGGGAGGTTTTCGACTGATTATATAGGATAACATATTTTTTTCTCCCTAAGGGGGCACTCATTATAATTATTACTGGTATGTTATTCATTGTTCAAATAATACATACATGGTAAATACTTTTTAGTACAAAAAATATTTTGTCTTCCAACATGTAGACAACCATATAAAATCTCAAGCTTAGAAGTAGAATTACAGCCAAATAAATTAAGACAAAATGGTGAGGGTGGAAAATGTAGCTGAAGACGAAACCGAGGTTTTGAGACAGAATTACATTTTTCAAGTAACCAAGATGTGGGTACTAATCCTAAAACTGAGTCATGGCGTACACCGGCACAAAGATATAGCCTAGAGTTTAGAGCAGGTCTTCTGAGATTATCTCTTAGGTGTAGATACTTTAGCGGGTACAACCTCTGTACTACAGTAAATGTACAATGTAATTGAAGAGCTACGATTTAAGTCCCAAACAGAATATGTAAGATACACATTTTAAGAAATAAATCTATACGTAATCTGCAGGGTCTTAAATGATCCACTGTAAACATCAATCAGACAATGGAGCTAATATAGATGCAGCATGCCCAGAGAGAGCACCCTGGGTGAAATATGTCTGAACTTATCTGAGCAGCTGCTCCCTGTGTGAATCTGGCTGACTCTCCGACAGATCGTGTGCTCCAGTTGGCTTCTTTGGCACTATCTACATTACTCCAAAATGATGGCAGCTACTGCTTGAAGGGTTGGATGTCTGGGTCTCAAACATAGTTCTGGAGCCTCCCTGCATTTTCTGTTAACCTGTGGCATCAAGAAATCCTTCAATCTGAACAGGCTCTGTATATTTTATTGCTTAGCAGCATATTTTAATGCTGATAAGTGATATAAATATTTATGAGAAACGTATTAAAACATGAATTACTGTACAGACTACTTGAGAATTTACTGACATGAGTACCCTCCATGATTTTTGACATGATTACATCTACACTGCAAGATGCAAACCACTAGTTAGCTGAAAAACCAGCCTGGCCAGGTTACTGTTTAAGACATACCTACAAGAGCCTGCAGAGTTCTGGAAAAAGGTCTTGTGGACATATGAGACCAATATTCACTTGCATAAAAGTGATGGCAAGAGAAAGGTTTGGCGGCCAAAAGGAACTGCCCAAGATCTAAAGCATACCACGTCATCTGTGCAACATGGTGTTAGGGGTGTTATGGTTTGGGTATGTATGGCTGCCTCAGTGGCTCATTTGTCTTCAAAATGAATTCTGATGTGTACAGAAACATCTTATCTGCTCAAATTCAAGAAAATGCCTTCAATCTCTTTGAACAGTGCTTCATCATACAGCAAGATAATGAGCCTCATTGATGAAAATGTGAGCAGAACTAATTTGTGCGTAAATTGTTTGTATTAGCAATAATAGCAATAAAAATGTTTGTACGCACAAACAAACTTTACACCTGCTCAGGACCATGTGTTCGTGAATTCAAAATTCTGTTAAATGTAGCTTCTGAATGTCAATTAGAATATGAATCTATTTTTGTTTTCTGTTAAATTCACAAGACTAAATGTAGCCTTTGAACTGCACAATGCAAACATAAAAAATTATAATTGTAAAAAGCAAACACTTTAAATTATGCCTATTAATCAGGCTACAAACCTGTTTATTAAACCTATAACATAATGAATGCTCCCAGTACTATTTTTCTAAATTGATAAAAACTGAAGTGCTATATGACATTAAATATTAACCCCTTTGCTCAGGCCCCCTAGTGGTGTAGACCCTGACGTCTACATCACAAACATCCTACTGTACCATGTCAGAAAACGTGGTATCATGGAAAACTGTTTTCATCAGCAAAACACGGTAAAGCATCATTCAAATATTATGCTTCCGACACCTGGAACAAACTCCCAGTAACACTTAGATACGCCCCAAATGTGGCAACTTTTAAATCCAGGCTCAAAACGTTCTTGTTTTGTAGGGCTTATGAACACTGACTTGCTTTACTAAGAGTAGCCCCACAAAGGTGTAATTTGAATTGTCTTATCCATTATTGTTTTTATTCAGTTACTTCTGTTTTCTGCTGCAAATCTTATTGTCTTATCTTTTTATTTATTTATTTATTTTTAGATTCTTTATTCTTATTGCCTTATCTTTTTATTTATTTTATGAATTTTAATGTAAAATGTAGCTGAAGACGAAACCGAGGTTTTGAGACAGAATTACATTTTTCAAGTAACCAAGATGTGGGTACTAATCCTAAAACTGAGTCATGGCGTACACCGGCACAAAGATATAGCCTAGAGTTTAGAGCAGGTCTTCTGAGATTATCTCTTAGGTGTAGATACTTTAGCGGGTACAACCTCTGTACTACAGTAAATGTACAATGTAATTGAAGCGCTACGATTTAAGTCCCAAACAGAATATGTAAGATACACATTTTAAGAAATACATTTATACGTAATCTGCAGGCTCTTAAATTATCTACTGTAAACATCAATCAGACAGTGGAGCTAATATAGATGCAGCATGCCCAGAGAGAGCACCTTAAATATGTCTGAACTTATCTGAGCAGCTGCTCCCTGTGTGAATCTGGCTGACTCTCCGACAGATCGTGTGCTCCAGTTGGCTTCTTTGGCACTATCTACATTACTCCAAAATGATGGCAGCTACTGCTTGAAGGGTTGGATGTCTGGGTCTCAAACATGGCTGTGGAGCCTCCCTGCATTTTCTGTTAACCTGTGGCATCAAGAACTCCTTCAATCTGAACAGACTCTGTATATTTTATTGCTTAGCAGCATATTTTAATGCTGATAAGTGATATAAATATTTATGAGAAACGTATTAAAACATTCATTACTGTACAGACTACTTGAGAATTTACTGACATGAGTGCCCTCCATGATTTTTTTCCATCTACACTGCAAGATGCAAACCACTAGTTAGCTGAAAAACCAGCCTGGCCAGGTTACTGTTTGCTAAGAGCCTGCAGAGTTCTGGAAAAAGGTCTTGTGGACAGATGAGACCAATATTCACTTGCATCAAAGTAATGGCAAGAGACAGGTTTGGCGGTCAAAAGGAACTGCCCAAGATCCAAAGCATACCACGTCATCTGTGCAACATGGTGGTAGGGGTGTTATGGTTTGGGTATGTATGGCTGCCTCAGTGGCTCATTTGTCTTCAGAATGATTTCTGATGTGTACAGAAACATGTTATCTGCTCAAATTCAAGAAAATGCCTTCAATCTCTTTGAACAGTGCTTCATCATACAGCAAGATAATGAGCCTCATTGATGAAAACGTGAGCAGAACTAATTGTGCATAAATTGTTTGTATTAGCAATTTTGTTTGTATTTTGGCATTCATAAAAGTTTTTGTATCTAAGATTTATTTGTACGCATGAACAAACTTCACCTGCTCAGGACCACGTGTTCGTAAATTCAAAATGCTGTTAAATGTAGCTTCTGAATGTCAATTAGAATATGAATCTATTTTTATTTTCTGTTAAATTCACAAGACTAAATCTAGCCTTTGAACTGCACAATGCAAACATAAGAAATTACAATTGTAAAAAGCAAACACTTTAGATTATGCCTATTAATCAAACCTGTTTAATTAAACCTATAACATAATGAATGCTCCCAGTACTATTTTTCTAAATTGATAAAAACTTAAATGCTATATGACATTAAATGCTAATATATGCTAATTAAACCCTCAGACCCCCTAGTGGCGTAGACCCTGACGTCTACATCACAAACATCCTACTGTACCATGTCAGAAAGCCTGGTATCATGGAAAACTCAATATTGACTTCATCAGCACTAGTTGGGCTATAATGGGACAAAATATAAAGTTTCTACATGCCACCGTTCTTCCGTATTTCATAAAAGTATATCGACCACGCCATGCACGTGCATACATAGACCTCAAAGGGGACTTGAGCACCTGCCGTTTGGCCTCCTATAGAGAAGTGCCCTTTTTCTGTTTTTTAATTTAATTAATACATGTTTTTAAATAAATAAATTTCTGTTTGCGCACAGCCGGCCCTGCCGAACAGATATATTGATTGAATCAAAATATCAGGTCGGAAGATTGGTGCTCCCGGGCGATGCCCTCTACCCTCCCTCCCTCCTGGCTTCAAGCCTTTCTATGGCGAAAGAACGCACGCACGCAAAATTGCATGCATACGCATGTATAGGCACTCAACAGTCGTGAGTCAGTCAGTGTGATGAGTTACTTTGAGCCAGACATCAGGTATGTTAATTTTCGTTTTATATTGATATTGACGCGCTTTAGGAATTGCATGACATCATTTGGCAAGTAGGGTCTATCTATACTTGAACTATTTAGCAGCTCAAAATGTGCCAACTAGCTATCGTTAGCGTCGATCCTTTTTGCTAGTAATGTGGGAATCAGTGGAATATGGTCGAGTTATTGTGTCCCATCCACTGAACTTAAAAGAACGGTCCCATCACACCACAGCAGTTTTAATGTTGTCTTATTGTCTCGATAGTTAGTTAGCTAATGTAATATGTAACATATGAGGAGAATTTACTGAAATACACTTAATTTCTTTGCATGTATCATTAATTAACTGCCATGTAGCTGTGTTTGAACCAACCTCAGTCATGGGTTTGTTTTAAATACCACGGTTTTTCTGACATAGTAAATTATTTGGCGGCCTCCAAAATGATTTCACAGACTGCCAAAGGGAAATCGCGACCGTCAAAATGACAATAATTTAGAAAATGGCAAATAAAATCATATCCAAATGGATTTAATACAATTTTTGGGTGCAATATATATTGTAATCGTTGCCTTAAATATGTCAGTACTAGGAGACGAAGCATAGTAGAAGTAGAAGAAGTAGAAGAAGCATAAAACCATAGACTGTATGGAAATGCGGCTCAGCTATTCTGCAGCAGAGTGCAACCTAAATCTTTGTGACAGCGACTCGGTAGAAAGACATAGCTGGCGCAGCGAGTTGGATGGAATACACTCCAAATTTTATATAGGCTACCTTTGAAGCCCTAACTTCTGAAAAGGTAAAAGCTTTAACCCGATCCACGTTGGTGCCCCTTCTATAGTGGTAGACGTTATTAATAGCCAAAAGCGCTTACGACCCTCGTCTTGCCACAGCCACAGACTATAAAATGCACCGTTTACAAGAAAATCATGTTCAGATATAGCTAGAAACAATAATATTTATTTAAAACATTGTACAAATAGGCCTAAGCATTCGGCTTTTTCCATTGCCTAGCCTACTGTAGGCTACTGGCTACCTGATGCACTTTCGGTTAAGATGACACCTTCCTACAAAATCTCTCGTAGCTATAAATATGTTAATGAAACCAAATATCTTACCTGTAGGCTATATGCAGCTAGCACTGTGTTATGATTAACCCTGAAGAGTTTATCTTGTTACGTTTTGCCAAAGTCCCATACAATCGACATTTCCACAGTGACCTATCATATTTAGGGCTGAAATAACAGCAGCAACGTAGACTATGTAAAAACACACACGGTGCTTTCGTACTTTTAAAAATTATTTTTTTAACTTGTAGCTACAAATTTTTTTTTTTCTGTTTTAGAGTGTTTATAAATTTTTCTATTTGTGCGCCTAAAATAACTTAAATGGTGTAATATTCAAATATTCAAAAAACTTCAAGAACATTTGATTTCTAAACCCTAACCCCTAAATACAACCCTACTGGTACTTTACGACCTACATGGGCTCTTTGTACTCCAAAAACTGTATTTACGGTAAAATGAATACAAAGAAAATGGCTGCATAGGCTACATACGGCAAAAACCTATTCTCTGCCATGGAAAACCCCTGCCTGAACACATACATTTTGATATCCCTTTAACCGTGTCGCAAAAGTAGTCATTCCAGGCATATATTTATTTAATTATTTGCAAAAATCGCCGGCGTGCCCTTTTATAAATTTGGACCCCTGCCCCTTTAACATCCTCTGCACATGCATGATCTACATGAGAGCGAATCGGGCTGAAAATACTGGACATTTAACTATATTTAGGAGTTGGTTACAGGTCTTTTTTCACCACAAAAACATTGTGTACACAGCAACAATAAAACACACAAAGGTCATGGATATACGTCAATGAAACTGTAATTTTGTCTGCTCACTTATTAGACTAAATTTCTGTCATCATCACATAATTTCCTTCTGCTATGAAAATCTCTCATAAAGTATGAAATAAAGTCATAACCTTACCTACATTATTGAAGCCAGACATGTCCTTTCTAAGATTATGTAGTTATTTTCTGCATATATGTGGTGTAGGTTTCAACACGGGATACATCTCACAAATATGTCTGCGTAACAGTACGCAATTCAAATATTGAGTAGTAATATATTGAAACTAATTGTAATTGATTGACAGCCTTAATATCCAAAAAGATATAGGTCATTGGACAGTTGACAGCGATTGTCAGAGCTGTGCGTGTCACGAGCATATTTCAGAACAACACGCGTCAACAAGTGTCTGTGTCTCCGTGGTTTTGCACACAAAAGCGTGGTATACGCATCACATTTTGTTTGTACAATAGCGAAGCAACAGAAAGATTTTCCGTGCTTGAGGCTGCTGAATTGTGTAGTCGTCCTCTGGATTCTATTGGATTATGCAGCACATTCATTCATTAAAACATGTTATCTGAATATGTGAGTTGTCCTGACAGAAATGGCAGTACTGGCTAGCCAGCGACACTTACTGTAAGTAGTTTCATTTTAACCGAACAGAAAAAGGTTGGACAGTATGTAAAATGCATATAAATGCAGAAAGCAGTGATTTGAAAATTCTCTTTTACATATATTTCATTGAAAACAGTACAAATAAAATATATTTAATGTTCCTTATCAACTTTAATGATTTTTGTAAATAGACACTAATTCTGGATTTGATGCCTACAATGCGTTCCAAAAAAGTTGGGACAGGGGCAAAAAAAAGAGTGGGAAGTAAAAAAAAAACACCTGTTTGGAACATTCCACAGGTAAACAGGTGATGCTATCATGGGTATAAAATGATATCAAAAGACTGTTGATGTCTTATTATTAGGTACTCTTACAAGCAATACTATAACCTCTCTGCATTTGAATGGATCTATATGGGAATTGGGGGGTGGGACTAGATTAAGGTAAATCACATGGGAATAGTATGGAACCCATGGTTGCCTATATGGCTGTAAGTCTTCAAGGGTCTGAGGTATCAAACAAGCCTGTGGGGTTATGTAGCTGCGGATTCTCAGCAGTACACAGGGAATTGAATCGTACTAGGGTACAATTGGCTATCACATTGGGGAAAATGGGAAAAATCTGAAACAAGGCAAAAAAAAAAAAAAAAGGCAAATACATAGCTTAGTTTTTTTAAAGAATGTATAACCATGTGATAAGCTCTGACAGGTATATGTTTTGCATTGAGCTTCACTTATGTAAACTGTGTACTGTAAATAGCCATCTATATACAAATGTCTGTGAACCACATCTGCACAGAGCTTTGTACAGTTTGGACTCCACTGGTATCTTCAACGTGAAAAGGCAATTGGAAGATATGTCACCAACTCATATATTTCTTCTGCCTACATATTGTGACCCACTAATGAGTAACTTGATTAATTGTACAGTAGGGCTCCTATGTACTATTCCTATGAGGTTCATAAGAGGGGCGATGGAAGAAACCCACACATGCTAATGTACCATGGCCAAGAAGTAGTTTGTTTATTTTTTATAGCAATAGATCAATGATAACAAGGCGCTGACGACAAGAATCATTAAAAGTAATACACCGTAATACAGCTATCAATATAATACAGCACTGTCTGAATGCCAGCCCTCATCAGACTCCAGCTGAGAGATGCAGATTGCAAATGTTTTATCTTTGTCTGTCTCTCTTTTCTATTTATCCCCCTCACTCTCCCCTCTCTCTACCTTCTTTCTCTCCCTCTCCTTTCTCTTTCCTCTCTCTTTCTCTCCCTCTCTCCTGCCCTTTTCTCTCCATCCTCTCTCTCCCCTGAAGGCCTGCATCACTACCAAGCAGGTTGAGCAAGTAGAATAGAATAGAATAGAATAACTTTTATTTTCCCGACAGGGAACTTCAGTTGTAGCCACCAGGACTTAACCAAAAAGACATAGACAGTGCATGGGTCAGACCCACAACACACAAACAAACATCTAAAATAATACAGCCAAACGTCATGATTACAAATAGCCCCCGCTGTCTCGAGATGTCCAATGTCATCAACCAGTCCAACACACAAACTCCGCCTCCACGACTTTTCTCCATAGGCTACACGCAGTGTCGCGGTCTCTGTCCACTGTCGAAATGGAGCTCAGCCTTCCTCACTCCTCCCCCGCAGTATCTTCTCCTTCCCTGGTGGCTTCCCGAAGATTGCCCGCAGTCCCGGATCAGTCCAGACATCCTCAACTCTGGCGAAGAGCGACGGCAAACTTTGTGGCTGCAGATCCAAAGGACATTCCCGAGCATAATGCAAATGCGTCTCCATGGTGACGACCACAAACAAAATTATAGTGGCTAGACAATTCGTCAATATTATATAAATATTATAAAAATGAGCAGCAGGAGTGCCCTGAAAAATCTCCATCCCGCTTCCCCATCCCACAACAGACACACAGCGCATGAAAAAATCAAGACAAAAGCCAGACACAACAAAACACATTAAAATTAACAAAACACATTCAAAATAACAAACATGAATCTTTTCATGAAAAGACATCAACAGTCTTTTGATATCATTTTATACCCATGATAGCATCACCTGTTTACCTGTGGAATGTTCCAAACAGGTTTTTTTTTTTACTTCCCACTCTTTTTTTTGCCCCTGTCCCAACTTTTTTGGAACGCATTGTAGGCATCAAATCCAGAATTAGTGTCTATTTACAAAAATCATTAAAGTTGATAAGGAACATTAAATATATTTTATTTGTACTGTTTTCAATGAAATATATGTAAAAGAGAATTTTCAAATCACTGCTTTCTGCATTTATATGCATTTTACATACTGTCCAACCTTTTTCTGTTAGGTTAAAATGAAACTACTTACAGTAAGTGTCGCTGGCTAGCCAGTACTGCCATTTCTGTCAGGACAACTCACATATTCAGATAACATGTTTTAATGAATGAATGTGCTGCATAATCCAATAGAATCCAGAGGACGACTACACAATTCAGCAGCCTCAAGCACGGAAAATCTTTCTGTTGCTTCGCTATTGTACAAACAAAATGTGATGCGTATACCACGCTTTTGTGTGCAAAACCACGGAGACACAGACACTTGTTGACGCGTGTTGTTCTGAAATATGCTCGTGACACGCACAGCTCTGACAATCGCTGTCAACTGTCCAATGACCTATATCTTTTTGGATATTAAGGCTGTCAATCAATTACAATTAGTTTCAAGATATTACTACTCAATATTTGAATTGCGTACTGTTACGCAGACATATTTTTGAGATGTATCCCGTGTTGAAACCTACACCACATATATGCAGAAAATAACTACATAATCTTAGAAAGGACATGTCTGGCTTCAATAATGTAGGTAAGGTTATGACTTTATTTCATACTTTATGAGAGATTTTCATAGCAGAAGGAAATTATGTGATGATGACAGAAATTTAGTCTAATAAGTGAGCAGACAAAATTACAGTTTCATTGACGTATATCCATGACCTTTGTGTGTTTTATTGTTGCTGTGTACACAATGTTTTTGTGGTGAAAAAAGACCTGTAACCAACTCCTAAATATAGTTAAATGTCCAGTATTTTCAGCCCGATTCGCTCTCATGTAGATCATGCATGTGCAGAGGATGTTAAAGGGGCAGGGGTCCAAATTTATAAAAGGGCACGCCGGCGATTTTTGCAAATAATTAAATAAATATATGCCTGGAATGACTACTTTTGCGACACGGTTAAAGGGATATCAAAATGTATGTGTTCAGGCAGGGGTTTTCCATGGCAGAGAATAGGTTTTTGCCGTATGTAGCCTATGCAGCCATTTTCTTTGTATTCATTTTACCGTAAATACAGTTTTTGGAGTACAAAGAGCCCATGTAGGTCGTAAAGTACCAGTAGGGTTGTATTTAGGGGTTAGGGTTTAGAAATCAAATGTTCTTGAAGTTTTTTGAATATTTGAATATTACACCATTTAAGTTATTTTAGGCGCACAAATAGAAAAATTTATAAACACTCTAAAACAGAAAAAAAAAAATTTGTAGCTACAAGTTAAAAAAATAATTTTTAAAAGTACGAAAGCACCGTGTGTGTTTTTACATAGTCTACGTTGCTGCTGTTATTTCAGCCCTAAATATGATAGGTCACTGTGGAAATGTCGATTGTATGGGACTTTGGCAAAACGTAACAAGATAAACTCTTCAGGGTTAATCATAACACAGTGCTAGCTGCATATAGCCTACAGGTAAGATATTTGGTTTCATTAACATATTTATAGCTACGAGAGATTTTGTAGGAAGGTGTCATCTTAACCGAAAGTGCATCAGGTAGCCAGTAGCCTACAGTAGGCTAGGCAATGGAAAAAGCCGAATGCTTAGGCCTATTTGTACAATGTTTTAAATAAATATTATTGTTTCTAGCTATATCTGAACATGATTTTCTTGTAAACGGTGCATTTTATAGTCTGTGGCTGTGGCAAGACGAGGGTCGTAAGCGCTTTTGGCTATTAATAGCTCCCTTTTCTTAAAGCTGTAGCCTAGTTTATAATTTAAGACAAACATGAATACTGTAATTGGGACTGCTATGTCTACCACTATAGAAGGGGCACCAACGTGGATCGGGTTAAAGCTTTTACCTTTTCAGAAGTTAGGGCTTCAAAGGTAGCCTATATAAAATTTGGAGTGTATTCCATCCAACTCGCTGCGCCAGCTATGTCTTTCTACCGAGTCGCTGTCACAAAGATTTAGGTTGCACTCTGCTGCAGAATAGCTGAGCCGCATTTCCATACAGTCTATGGTTTTATGCTTCTTCTACTTCTTCTACTTCTACTATGCTTCGTCTCCTAGTACTGACATATTTAAGGCAACGATTACAATATATATTGCACCCAAAAATTGTATTAAATCCATTTGGATATGATTTTATTTGCCATTTTCTAAATTATTGTCATTTTGACGGTCGCGATTTCCCTTTGGCAGTCTGTGAAATCATTTTGGAGGCCGCCAAATAATTTACTATGTCAGAAAAACCGTGGTATTTAAAACAAACCCATGACTGAGGTTGGTTCAAACACAGCTACATGGCAGTTAATTAATGATACATGCAAAGAAATTAAGTGTATTTCAGTAAATTCTCCTCATATGTTACATATTACATTAGCTAACTAACTATCGAGACAATAAGACAACATTAAAACTGCTGTGGTGTGATGGGACCGTTCTTTTAAGTTCAGTGGATGGGACACAATAACTCGACCATATTCCACTGATTCCCACATTACTAGCAAAAAGGATCGACGCTAACGATAGCTAGTTGGCACATTTTGAGCTGCTAAATAGTTCAAGTATAGATAGACCCTACTTGCCAAATGATGTCATGCAATTCCTAAAGCGCGTCAATATCAATATAAAACGAAAATTAACATACCTGATGTCTGGCTCAAAGTAACTCATCACACTGACTGACTCACGACTGTTGAGTGCCTATACATGCGTATGCATGCAATTTTGCGTGCGTGCGTTCTTTCGCCATAGAAAGGCTTGAAGCCAGGAGGGAGGGAGGGTAGAGGGCATCGCCCGGGAGCACCAATCTTCCGACCTGATATTTTGATTCAATCAATATATCTGTTCGGCAGGGCCGGCTGTGCGCAAACAGAAATTTATTTATTTAAAAACATGTATTAATTAAATTAAAAAACAGAAAAAGGGCACTTCTCTATAGGAGGCCAAACGGCAGGTGCTCAAGTCCCCTTTGAGGTCTATGTATGCACGTGCATGGCGTGGTCGATATACTTTTATGAAATACGGAAGAACGGTGGCATGTAGAAACTTTATATTTTGTCCCATTATAGCCCAACTAGTGCTGATGAAGTCAATATTGAGTTTTCCATGATACCAGGCTTTCTGACATGGTACAGTAGGATGTTTGTGATGTAGACGTCAGGGTCTACGCCACTAGGGGGTCTGAGGGTTTAATTAGCATATATTAGCATTTAATGTCATATAGCATTTAAGTTTTTATCAATTTAGAAAAATAGTACTGGGAGCATTCATTATGTTATAGGTTTAATTAAACAGGTTTGATTAATAGGCATAATCTAAAGTGTTTGCTTTTTACAATTGTAATTTCTTATGTTTGCATTGTGCAGTTCAAAGGCTAGATTTAGTCTTGTGAATTTAACAGAAAATAAAAATAGATTCATATTCTAATTGACATTCAGAAGCTACATTTAACAGCATTTTGAATTTACGAACACGTGGTCCTGAGCAGGTGAAGTTTGTTCATGCGTACAAATAAATCTTAGATACAAAAACTTTTATGAATGCCAAAATACAAACAAAATTGCTAATACAAACAATTTATGCACAATTAGTTCTGCTCACGTTTTCATCAATGAGGCTCATTATCTTGCTGTATGATGAAGCACTGTTCAAAGAGATTGAAGGCATTTTCTTGAATTTGAGCAGATAACATGTTTCTGTACACATCAGAAATCATTCTGAAGACAAATGAGCCACTGAGGCAGCCATACATACCCAAACCATAACACCCCTACCACCATGTTGCACAGATGACGTGGTATGCTTTGGATCTTGGGCAGTTCCTTTTGACCGCCAAACCTGTCTCTTGCCATTACTTTGATGCAAGTGAATATTGGTCTCATCTGTCCACAAGACCTTTTTCCAGAACTCTGCAGGCTCTTAGCAAACAGTAACCTGGCCAGGCTGGTTTTTCAGCTAACTAGTGGTTTGCATCTTGCAGTGTAGATGGAAAAAAATCATGGAGGGCACTCATGTCAGTAAATTCTCAAGT
>CM040403.1:51215535-51323837 GCA_022702515.1 Ilyophis sp. 1 JC-2022 | reverse complement strand
CTGGTCGGTATACCTTACCAATCAACATTACTGCCAGAAACACCCTCATCAATAAAGGTGGATTCTTCATGGAGGTCAGCATAAACTTTTATCATTAATAAAATCATTACTGAAGATACTCTTTCTTTACCCTTCTTCTATTATTACTTAATACGTGGCTATGATGATGACTTTGTTGAACAATTTTTTCCCCTTGTGTGAGTACTGCTTACAATGTTTTTAACGTGTTAGAAAATTTGAAAATGTAAGTTTGTGCTACCCTAAAAATGTAAAACTATATTAAACATTTTCACCCACGCAGTACACAGCCCTTGGGGAAGGTGCTCAGTGGGAGGTCATAAAGAGGGCAACTAAGGACATTACCTACGAGAGCCTCTGCCTACCTGACAACTTGAAGCACAGAGGGGTTGAAAACTTGAAGAACTTTCACTACAGAGATGACGGCACGGACATCTGGGGTGCAATATATGAGTAAATAGCTTAATTTCTTGGAGGTGTCTTTTCTGTGACGTTATTTAAGAATTCACAATTACCATGAATGAAAACGTGTTTAATTTAATGACTTATTTAATATATCCAGGCTTGTTCATGAAGTGGTGTATGCATATTATAAAAGTGAAGAAGCGATATCCCATGACAAAGAGCTCCAAGATATGGTCAATTTCATATACCTCTACGGGTTTCTACAAAAGAAAGGTAACCTCAGTCATAATAACTTCAAAGCTCTGCCCACATTGACAAATGGCTTTTTTTAAAATGTACAACCTGTTTAAACTCGATGGTAAATTGGGGAAGACCGGGTCTGAATCCACACACACACGCACACACACACACACACACACACACACACACACACACACACACACACACACACACACACGCACACACACACACACACACATAAGGGCAGAAGAAAAAAAACTCCCAAACACTAACAATCAAACACTGTGACCAGTGGACCAGTGAAATTACTAGCACATCATAACACATTTATTAACAATTGCAGTAACTTCCAACAGATTGTTTAAAAATGTACCTCAGCGTCTTGTAATGCTAAACTTTTTCTTCTGGACTTAATTAAAAGATCTCTGCTTTACAGTTCAGTGGCACACACCTTGGTATTTTGCATAGCCCCTGAAATTAGACCAAATGCAACTTTCTAGAAACAGACAATGGTAATTATTTTTTAATTCCGGATTTTATGTTGATCATTAGATTGCCCCTCAATCCTGAACACAAGAGAAGAAGCCGTTAAATTCATCACCATGATCATGTTCACCTGCTCAGCCCAACATGCCGCTGTGAACAACGGGCAGGTACAGTATCCTCAAAGAAACATTCATAGAAGGCCACAAGAAAGAAACACTATATAGATGAGATCAGACATAGATAATCATCGATTGTAATGTTTTTACTTTTGTCATTAAAGTGCTCTACCTCTCTCCTTTTAATTAAGCTTACAGTAATATTGATATTGAATTTTGTCACAAGCACGAGAAATATTCCATGTAAATTTCACAGTACAAGATTAAGCTTAGTCTTTGCACAAATATCCTTTGTAACAGATCTACGCTTGTAATGATTTGGCTATGTTAATTGATTAAACAGATTTTGTCCAAGATAGGCCACTGAATAAAGGCGTCCTTAATGCATGTGTCCTGTCGACATTTAGAATATAGTCTGAGATTGCTGTAGGAATTGCAGTAGCACAGTGGCTGTGATATTGTCAAGCCAGTGAGAGGTTGTATTGCTTACCCCTGTGATATTGTCAAGCCAGTGAGAGGTTGTATTGCTTACCCCTGTGATATTGTCAAGCCAGTGAGAGGTTGTATTGCTTACCCCTGTGATATTGTCAGGCCAGTGAGATGTGTTATTGCTCACCCCTGTGATATTGTCAGGCCAGTGAGATGTGTTATTGCTCACCCCTGTGATATTGTCAGGCCAGTGAGATGTGTTATTGCTCACCCCTGTGCTGTTGTCAAGCCAGTGAGAGGTGTTATTGCTCACCCTTGTGCTATTGTCAGGCCAGTGAGAGGTTGTATTGCTCACCCCTGTGCTATTGTCAAGCCAGTGAGGTTTTATTGCTCACCCCTGTCATTAAACAGTTTGATATATATGCATGGATGCCAAATGGACCGACAACAATGAGGAGGCCTGTGCCCGAGGACAAGGATGTGACTGAGAAAGACATAATGGACACTCTCCCGGACATTGACACAACACTTGAGGCTATGAAAGTGACTTGTTTCCTCAGCCAGGTGCCAAATGACTTTGTAAGTATTTGGAAAGATAAGGCCAGCCAGCTCAGTTATTGTGCAGTACAACACAGAGAGTTTTGCTCTTTTCAGGGTTTCCTTCAGAAGAAATATAATTGACTTGAAATGATTTTTAGCATTGGAACTTCGAGAGGAACCAGTTTTTATAGTCATAGTAAACCAAAACTGAGCTTTTTGGCCACGCATACCAGCATTGGATTTGGTGCTCATGCTGAAAATGATACCTACAGTGAAATAATGGTGGAGGATGTTAGATGGTAGGGAGTTGTTTTGTATCTACTTGTCATGGGGATATTGTTACGATAAGTAGAATCATGAATTCCAGCAAACACCAATACATTTTTGTCAAGCACTATGACAAAAACCTGGTAACCTCCAGCCATTGCACCTCAAAATTTATGAATCTTTAAGTTACTTAAGATTTCAAATGTTTTCTGGAACAAAAAAATATTATTTTTTTTCCAGTGAGAATGAGATTCACCACTGTGGTGAATGCCCTCAGATGGCCTAATTATGGGTTTTGGCATTTGGCATATAGACAAGTCTTTCCCTGGCCATCAGTTCTGATTACTTCCCTCACAGGTGCCACTTGGAGAGTACCCTGAGGAAGTTGCCTCTGAAGGACCTATGAGAGAGCCCATCCAAAAGTTCAAAAACAAGCTGACAGAAATTGGAGAGAAAATCACAAGGAGATCTGCCTTTAAAGAGTTCCCCTATGAATACATGCACCCTGCAGGGATGGAAAACAGCATCACAATCTAATGTACGTGAGCATGAGACAATGGGATTTGAAATAATTGCAATTTTCAGTTTTTAGGTCTCACCATCAGGGCATTATAGTTCCATTGTGGACTATACACTGGAATCAGATTTGTCAAAACATCATTGCTACAGACATGAATTTCAGTCACATGCCATTTTCAAATCGTGGCATCTTGTTTCTTCAGAGATGGGTGTCTCACAATAACCTATATATGATATATAAATATGAACCTCTGTGCTCATGTAAAAGCTGGCGTAAGCAGAAACGAAAAGTTCCTGTCGGAATCTGCGGAAGGTGATTGGCCTGACCAATCACGGTTGGGCGGTGCGCATGTAAACAGAATCGATGGGAAACACCACATGGGTAGGCTACTGATGTACCAATAGCCTACAATTAAACATTTTGTAACGGTGGCGATATGATCGATACGAAATTTATGAATCGCCTGAGAAAAGAAAGAAAAACATAAAATGTGGAGAACATCCGACAAAATATGTGCCAGTAAAAAACAATATAACCATGCAACTTCACACAGAAAAGACTAATTTGGCTCGCAGTATATTGCCTAACGTTAATAAAATATATATTAAAAAACATTAAACATTGTACATATAAACACCAAACTGTGAAGCTAACTCCGTGGTAATGTAACTAGGTCTATATAGTTACCTAGCCACGTATTGCATTTGCATTAAAAACAATGACACAATTTAACGTGTGTTAACAATTTAATTGTAGCCCAGTTGCAGTAAAATAGCCTACTATTTGCAGCATACGATGCGGCGTAGGCTACGTCTGCCATCCAGTAGTCACTGGGGGAAAGAAAGTAGCTACATTCTGCTTAATTTACTTTATTAATTACGTTAAAGTTATTTTCTCCACTTATTTTCTTGAACGATTTGGACTCTGAATTAACCGCGTCTGGAAACAAGGGAACCGGGAGGCACAGTTCTAGTGCGGTAAGCTTCAAGGCTCACATTTAACATATAAAATCGATATAGAAGTTTAAGAAATAACCCGGCGTTTCCCTTTAACTATTGCTCCTTATGCGGCTAATTCAGAGACCAAAACGTTCAAGAAAATAAGTCGAGTAACTAATTAAAAGTTAGCATAGCCTATCGCGTAGCTTGCACGAGCGCGTTTATATGAAGGGGGGTTGAGATATGCAGGGGAGTCAAAAAACAGCACAACACTGGCGTTCCTCTTGTAGTATAATAAATAGAATAATCCTTTCACCGCCCCGTCGGGAGGGGTCAGGATCACTCCACTACAAGTAATTGAAACTTTCTCCCAATTAGACACTACATTCCAGAGGCTGGCATAACGTAATTTATTGTATATGAATTCGCATGAATATACATACCCAGGCTGATCGGCTAGACATACATATATTAAACAATATTACAACACTCTCAATCACACAGTCCAGTCTTAGTCCGTCAATATCATGCTCACCCACAAGACGTAAACACCGTTCCGTTGATGACAGAGACAAAACAACACTAGCCCTGGGCCAACTCAGACGACCCCGTTATATGCGTCTTTCAAACCACAACCCACATGGCTTAAAGTTTGAAGGCGCCTCCCCCCTGGGGAATATATTCCACGGTCTGCAGCGGTCTCTGCTGGTCTTATTTAGCATTACAATTGGCCTGTGTTTTATATTATAGTTTAACTGAAGTACCTTGATTTAATTATATCAAAAACAGTCTGGCCATGGTCTGACCATAGTTGTTAATTACATAATAATACCCTGCCATGATGGGTTATATAATACTAGCTATAAACCTTTTATTGTTATTCATCACAGGTATGTACAATTATAAACCAAGCATAACACCTTCCTTTGTGATTTGAAACATTATCTGTACTAACATATTCTTTTATACTAACGGGTTGTGGATGAAAAACGATAACTTATTTGTCAACCAAATGTTTGTTGCAGAACAAAGGAAATGTTTTCCTTGAATTTACCAAACTCTATTAGCTGCTGAAACTGCACACACACACATTTCCAAGCCTAGGGGGCCAGATGTATTTTTAATGACCGGGCCTCAAGGCATTCTTGGGAAGATCCACACCCTATCTCTTCGGCCGATCTAGGACCATAAATGTGTCCCTTGTGAGTGTGTGTATGCAGGTGTGAATGGGTCCTTTTACCTCCTTATCAAGATATGTATATCACTCTGATGTTTGAATATACAAATGTAACTGAAATAGTCTCTGATTGTTCTACCATATGGCTTTTGCCTAAGAATAAGCTTTTCCCATCAATTCACTAACATGGGGATGCGCACGCATGTCCTTGATTTACCAGTGTTAAAGATGAGCTCATTCTATGTGCCTGGCTCCGGACCATGCCCCACCCGATCACACAGATACAAATCACCGAGTTTGTTTTTCCTTCCTTGGCATGAATGTGTGCTCGTGAGTGCACGGTCATAAATTTGAAGTGTGCTGGTTGGGCCTCTTAGGGTGTCTTGGAATAGACACCCTTCCTACACAGAAAAGCATCTCCCTCCTTTGACACCATTGTTTCATATAGAAAGTCCTATAGCATGATATATAATTATGTATAAATAATGAATAACCTATATTTTGACACAACACTCTTGAAGTTTGCCATTCCATTCCATAGGCTGTTTTGTCATTAGCCAGTAACGTTAGCGGATAAGCTGTGGGCCATATTTGAATTTTTGCCGTAACCTGTCGGCAGACAAAATACGTCCCACTTGTCCAGTAAATATTTCAAACAAAGGCGTGGCAGTGCAACTTTGAATAGAATGTATCCTACTAATTTGAGATGCACTAAGCGCTCCCAGAGGCTAAATCATTTAGTCAATAGGTTCCCGGATTGCAATAAACGTGACTCCCTGAGATGTCTGCTGCTGCTCTGTTAGCAAGCTATGGCATAGCCTTTTCCCTCCGCTTCCCTCTCGAGAATCACCAGTTACCATCACTCTTGGGTGAAAAAAGGGGAATCTTTGCTTCAGCAGTGATATTAGAGGTAAACCAGCCTTCGGAGAGGGGTGAGATCCAACCACCTGTGGAACTAAGGTTATCTTATCCTCCATTGGCAATGTGAGAAGGCTATGCTGCACTAGAAGTATTGTGGGGGATTACTGAGTATAAAGTGTGCCGAGTTCTTGCCTTCATTTGATATTTATTTCTTATTACTCGCCTACAGGGCAGTGAATGGAACAGTTCCACCATACCACCAATCAATCTTGAAACCCTACACTCCAGCCTGATGTCATCATGCCACAACCTGGAAACGACTGGCTTTCCCATCCCTGTGTGGTTGCTTCTCCCAGACATGACACCTGCCTCTACTGGCCTCAGCTTGGTAGAACAAACTTCCCAAAGTGGTTATGACAGCAGAATCATTGGCTATATTTTGGCGCAGACTGAACACCCACCTCGTCAGACTGCATCTGGGTTCCCCTCCCATCCCCTCCTAGTAGCTTCCCTACCCTTATGGTATCCAAATTATGGTATTCTTATAGTTTCAGGTTAAAATTGACTTTTGTTCTTGGCTAGCATAGGTCATAGGTACTAGTGCTTTAGTGATGTTGTATATGCTCTGGCAATGCTGTTAGCCAAGGCTTACAATATTGCTCATGTTAATAAGGTGAATGTGCTTGTGTTTCTCCTAGAGGGTAAGTCGCTCTGGATAAGAGCCTCTGCAAAATGAATATGTAATTATGCTGGGGTTTCTGTATGGCAACAAGATGTATATCAAGATTATGCACATATCTAAATATTAAACCATGTTTCTTTAAGATGATAATGTAGTTGCATCAAACTGCATCTAACAGGGGCGGCAGTGTAGTATAATGGTTAAGGAACTGGACTTGTAACTGAAAGGTTGCAGGTTCGATTCCCAGGTAGGGCACTGCCGTTGTACCCTTGAGCAAGGTACTTAACCTGCATTGCTTCAGTATATATCCAGCTGTATGAATGGATAAATGTAATAAGAAGTATGTAAGTCGCTCTGGATAAGAGCGTCTGCTAAATGCCTATAATGTAAATAATGTAATGTAACTTCTAAGAATAATGTAACTTTGGTGTTGGTATTACTGTGTAAGGTTTTGAAAATCTTCAAACATTTATTAACAAGGTATCATGTTCTCTATGGCATCCTTTTTTTTTCAGGGTATAATTAAATTAAATTGCTTTACTAAAGGAGTTGGTATTAAAGTATCTTTGAAATTATTTCTTTACCCATTTTGACAAAGGTTAGAGGTTAGATTTGCCTCTGAAAGCCTGGGGCTCATTTCAGGAAAGTTTGACATGAGAGCTGCGATGCGCAAGAGATGCATTTTTGCAAACCGCGTCCGTGAATCGAGCCCCAGATTAATACAATTCCTCACTATAGAATTTGGCAAGTGTATTTGCTTTAATGGACATTACTTTCCCTGTCATATTCTAGGGGTGGGGGGAAAAAACAATTCTAAGATGCATCACGATTCTCTCTTGAAAGATTATGGCTCGATGCAGAAAACTCAATAATCGATTATTTAAAACTCAATTGACCTGTCGCTAGGCTCCTCCCCAAACCAGAAATTGTCCAATCATACTTTAGAAACCGTTACTATGCGTTCTGACCTCGGTCAAGCGGTTTGGTCGAGGTGCACTGAAACCAATGTAAAAATTACAGTAGCTCACTGAAAATCGTAAAATAAAATAAAAAAACCGAAACAGGTGAAAGGAATAATTGCCGGGCGAGATTCAAACACCGGAACGGAGGTGGAAAAAATCTAATAAAATGTCCCGACGATGCCACTAAGCGAAAGGACGATCGCAGAACAAAAAGGAGGCTGCCGAACCATGACAGGATGGTGAAAAGATGTGCTTGGAGAACCTGTAATACCCGGGTACCCTGAAAGATTAGAGGGAGGAGAAATTTTTGTCCCTTTTCCGAAACCCAAAACCAGCAACAAATGCATTTGTGCTAACTTAAGTAAATGTCCCAGTGCTGCTCACAAAGTGACACTAACGTTTGCGCTTCAGTTATTGAGACCGCACTGGTGTAACATTAATGCCGGTCTTGGAGCTAGTAAAGCCACCTATCATTACCACCATATCTGATGTGATGTGAACAGGAGTCAACTTGAGGTAACATTAAGTTATTTAACGTTATATAGCTGCCGTTAACGTGCGCTACGTTAGCTCGGCAGACCAGACGTCCTCTTTTTCCTGGACAGTTATAACGCGCATTACGTCATAGTTGTTTACAAACAGTAAAAGGGTCTATACCACAAACCCTTGAATGTCCTGACACCCACCATTGCAAAATTAGGAGGTGCTCATGAATTTCAGTCACTATATAAAATATCCTTCATTTATAACTACTACTACTAATAATAATATAAAATAACTCTATAATATGAACCACAAGGATTGAGCCTATTTTACCATGATGCTTCTGTACAGATTTTTTGGTGGTGTAGGCTTTTTTACAATGCAGGTTTTCCATTCGTGCTCAGTTTGCTTGTACTTCACCTGAAGTCTGTTTTCCGGAAAAGTCAGAAGCATCATATACAGAATACAGACACCATGCAAACTGCTCTCGCACTGTGCTCCAATGTGTGGCAATAACACTAATTAACAGAAGTGAATGGCGACCAGAACTATCTAACTAATGAAAGTACTATTATAATTTTTTTAAATTAATAAATAATATTGGAGATGGGAAGAGGTCCGGAGAAACAAAGGCAATGCCGTTCATCACTACAACCTCGGCTACCAAGTCAGGAGAGCACAGAGAAACACGTGATGTTAAGCTGCTGCTTCTCTTCACAAAATAGTCCGCAAGTTGAGCTTGCATTAAATTAAGTCAGAGGAAGACACTCACAGACTCTCAGTGTCGACAGTTCTGTCGCTTGCTGTTTGGAGATGTTGATTGAAGTGCACAAAGATGTACGGGAGACCAATTCAAGTCAAGAAGAGTTAATAATGAGCAAGAACCCAAGGCAGCTATGCGTCAAGTGACATAAAACAATTCTATGGAATGGGTGACCCTGGAAAATAGAGATTACATAAATGTTAATACAAAAGTAACACATTAAATTAGACAGATATTATTTACCCAGAGCCAATTGTTGCCTCATTGTTAAGGCTTACATTACTTTTCAAGTGACCAACGCCTTATTTGTGCACTATACAGTCAAGCCGGAAAGTCTGAATACCCCTTTCACCTTCTCCACGTTTTATTACATTACAGACATATTCTACAATAGATTGAGTTAATTTTTTTGTCTCGAAATTATACACAAAATAGCCCATAATGACAAAGTGAAAACATGTTTTTAGAAATTTTTGCAAATGCATTAAAAATCAAAAAATGAAATTTCTCATTTACATAAGTATTCATACCCTTTGCTTTAACATATTTTTAAAGTAGCATATTTAATATTTGGTTGCATATCCTTTGCATGCTGTTACTTCCTGAAGTTTGTGACCAATCAACATCAAAAGACTCGATATCTTATTTTCAGGTACTGTTAGAAGCGATACTATAACCTCTCTGCATTTGAACTGATCTCTATGAGAATTGGGGGGTGAGACTAGATTCAGCTGTAAATTACACTGGTACAGTATGGAACACATAACTGGTGAAATGGCTGTACGTCATCAAGGGTCTAAGGTATCAAACGAGCCCCAAACCATCACTCTGCGGCCAGATATGGAGTAGATGTGGATGGATCCCTTTAAGGGTTGTTTCTCCTGACTTTTTCCCCCATAGAGTTCTATAGGAAAATGAGTCAGGAGAAATAACCCTTGCAAAGGGGTATTCAGACTTTCCGGCTTGACTGTATATGATAAAATGCAAAGATTAAAAAAAAAATGGAGGTACACTCTACCCCTTCCTCTGCAGGTGAATTTCCCTATGGTGTGAAAGGCTATTTCCAGCGGGATGTCTTTAGTGTCTCCAAATTGAACAGCCCTCACTGGCAGAGCACTCCTGTCTGTGAGGACGCCCTCATCACTCCTCCAGATGTGATCATTGCTGTCACAGTTGCACAGAAGGTCTGGTTTGTCACACATACCTGTCAAACACACACCAAAACACAAATACACACTATATCTAGAATACATGGTTGCTCTTGTTTGGTGCAATAAGGAATGCTTTTAGGTGATGTTTAGATTTTCAGAATAAGGGGCCATACTGCATGTAGGACCTTGCACGGCTGACCTGGTACCAATCGAGATAAATAAGAACAACTGGAGACACCTTCCGCTTACCGGTTCCATGGATTCATATGGGAGCTGCTCATTGGCGCATGAAGCCAATTCATGGAGGCTGCCATGTTAGACTATGGGGTTTTTTGGAACCAGGAGCATGCAGACCAAATTGGAATGAAAAACATTTTATAACTTCTTCTGTGAATTGGTGTGAATACATTTTAGAATTTAAAAGAACTGTCCAAAATAGCATAATTTGGCCTGGGTAATTTCGTAGTTTTGAATAGACTTCAATGGGGAAATTTCCTGCAATAGCAATAGCCAGAGGCTGCAATACCTCCAGTGACCACTGGAGTTTGCAAGTTTCAAGGAGAATGTCAATCCCTGGTACCCTGCCTGGTACACACCTGTCATTCCACAAGCGCAGCTCCCACTGTTGCTCTTTGCTCCACCCCAGTCCAGCCTCTTCTGCCCCGCCCAGGACACCCACCAGCCCCAGCCGGACTCAACAAAGCGTGTGTGCCTACAGTCAAGCTGCATGGAAATCCCCTCTGGTGTCAATTATTACAGTGCACTATTTCTGGACAACAGTATTCAATTAAATTTAACATACGATAATGTAAAATAGAGAATGGCAACCTATGACAAAAAAATGTAAACAGCCAACGCAATGTCAGGTCCTCAGTAAGTACACTGGCAATGACTCACTTTGGATCCCTACTGTAATTAACATGTGCTGTAGAGGAAGTGCCTTTAAATATGTCAAACAAATATAAATATATAAAATCTGATAAGTAAAGAGGTCTTGATATTATTTCAGATTTGTGTATGCTTTCAATTGGCACAAACCGTTTTTATTGTTGCAGTGAAGGATATTTTAAATATTTACAAATGTTTCCGATGACCTGCTGGCATTACAATGGTTTGTGACCTAAAGTAAGAAAATACACTAGTCCAAAGCATCATGTACAGCGATTTTAAGCCATCTGAAGTTGTAGATGTGTATATGACATGATTATTCTTTATAAAATGACATATTACATGCATCTTATTTTCCATTGTAACTATTTCCTATGGTGTATGTAACCTGAGACTTCTGCACAGGTACAAAAAAAAAGTACCAGCACAATATAAAAACTGATATTTATGTTTATAATTTGAATAACCACTAAACGGTTAATCTGTTCCAATGTACAGCCTATGGAAACATACAACGCTTGCTGTACAAGCTGCTTTGGAGTACAAATCCCTGAATGCCCCTTTACCAGCCATCACAATTCTAACTGGTCATCAGAAGCATTGTGCACAAAAACTGTATTGGTCAATTGAAAACATGCACTAAAACTTACTTTATTTTACAAACCCCACAAGGTGAACAATTTAAAACAATTGGGGAGGACGAAGTACACAAACAAAATTCTCTGTGCAGCTAATTCACCCAAGGACCTCATAATCTCCTCGGAATAAATTTTTGACGAAATGATGATACAAAAATGTTATACAACTTTTTACAAAGTATTAACTTATATAGATAGATATTTACTGAAGCAGTTGAGGTTAAGTACCATACTCAAGGGTACAATGGCAGTGTCCTACCTGGGAATCAAACCTGCAACCTTGGGTTACAAGTGCAGTTCTCTAAACGTTATACGATACTGCTGCCCCGCATGGGTGACATGAGTCTTAATCTCGAGAAACCTCCACTACAAAGGCCATTCGATAAAATAAATAATATTTTTGAAAATATTTTCACTTCAACATGTTTTAGACACTTTCTGCTGGGTCTCGGGAGGCTATAAGGCTATAAGGTCTGACATGATTTGGATTTGACCTAGGCACAGGTTAACTTAACTTAAACATGAGTGCCATGACAGGATGTACCACTGGTGAGTATGACCGAGCGTCCTTTCACGAGAACAAAGGCAGTCTGTTATCAGCTCTTCACAATCTATTTTAAAATAAGTCAGAAGAGCAGCATCCATTTTGGTTTTCCATTGCCTCACCTTGACATGCTGCTGGCAGGAACTGGAGGCTTGGGCAAGGGCGTGGAGCTGCACCAGGTCCGCCTCATACTGCAGCTCCCTGCTGTAGCAGCCAGGCTCCTCGCATGGAGAAACACGCAGCCGCCCCTCCCCATTGTGACTCACCACTGTGACACCTGTGGAAAAGTAACACACTCTTTCAGCCCCACTGCAAATATCACCGCAATGCCACTGTCACCACAAGTTTGTGTGGGGTTACTACTTTATTAAAGTGCTGTGTTTTTGAAGGGGTCAGATATCAGGATGATTAATTTTGTATGTACTAGCTTCAGTTGGTTTTATGCCACGTGTGACCAATTTGACATGGTAAACTGCAAGAAAACTGGTTATGGTACCACCAGCCACATGGAAACCTTGTTCCTGTTCTTATTTATTATGTTTACTTGCGGTAGAGAAAAAAAACGGTGCCATCTTGCAACACAGAAAACTTTATTGCTGACGTTACGTTTATATTGAGCTCTCGCGCTTTATTTGTTAGCACCTGCATACATGATTCTCAGGTGTGTCTATACTGTATTTTCTAACAATACTTGTGGTAGAACAAAGAACTGCATGTATGTATCGTGAACTCGGTAGCGGGAATGATGAATGAGGATTTGAAGTTTGCAATAACATGGTCTTACCTGTCAAAGGGTCAGAAGTCATGTCACAGTAGACCTCAAACTGGGAGACTCCATGCCCTATCCCATCTGGATCAATGAGGTACTGGCCTGATTGGGTACTGCCAGCCTCTTTCAGAGCAGCACATGACACCAGAACTGGTTCTCTGGACTCTGGACTCAGATACAAACCATACTGATTTGGATCATGCTGAGTGATTGAGGGTTTATATATGGATTCAATTTGAACTGTCTGCTACATGAAAAGTTAAAGAAATGTACACTATATTTTTTTATATCATAGCTGCAGAGGTAAAGGCAAGATAATTGTGGAATCATAAACAATACTGCAGGCCATTTATTTGTCATATTATGACTGCTTATAGTAGGCAGACTGTTATCTGGAGCCAGAGTAATACACTAATTTAAATTGATGCATCATGTCAACTCAAATAATGCTGTCAGCTTCACCAACATTTTCATTCTCTGGATTTTTTTTTCAAATAAACATTTCTTCTAGTTTTATCGGCTGTGCTTGGAGTCATCATTCATCATTGCTTACTGTGCCCTCTGCATTGCAGTGGTCCGACTGTGTAGAAAGCCACCTCCATAGGAACATCTCTGGTGTCTCCAAACCGCACCTCCCTTAAAGGAAGTAAGTTCATGTCCGACAGAAAGCCTTCATCAGACCGCCACACCTCGTCATTGGCATCACAGTTGCATGTTGACAATCCAAGGTCACAGTCACCTACAAAGCACAGATTCTAATTTCTTTGAAGTTGTAAAATTCAAGAATTGGTAGCCGTGTGTCTGCAGGACAAACATTAAAGAAGAGTTTCATAGTGCCATTATATATTAAATACTCACAAATGCAACAATGTTATAATTTTGATATTTGTATAATTTGAATATAGTTTTTAATAGGTATGCAAATTAACAAAGGTATGCTGCTCCTTGAACAGAAAATACTACTGTGATCATGACTGGCTTTCATTTCCTGATCAGGAATGGCGGAAATATTCATTCAATGAACGCAATCACCTCTTTCTCCACAAGCGCATCTTCTGCTCCCTGAAGTGGCTCCACCCCAGGAGTCCACCCTCTGCCCATCCCAGGAAGTCCACCAACCCCACTGCGCCCCCAGGAAGCGAATGTGTCGGCACTCAACCTGCATAAGAGACAGTAAGTATGGAAATGTCCCCCAACATACTCTCAGAAGAGGAGGCAGAGGAATCAGTGCTCATTCAGGTCATTAAATTGTATTTGTTTCTGCTTACATTCCCAAGAGAGCATAATATATATGAAGTGATTTAGCATCTTTACAAGGATGACACACACTTTGCTCTATAATAATTCACTGTGAAACTAGACTATAAGTCAGCATGTAGCCACTTACTTTAACTTTCTGAGTGCAGGACAGAGAGGCCTGTATCAGTGCTCTGAGCTGAGGCAGGGATACATTCTGGTACACAACTTCCCGGGAGTAGCAGCCAGCCTCCTCACATGGCCGAACTCGAACCCGTGACTCTGAGTTGTGGCTCACCACCGTCACACCTTGACATACAGTATAGGACAATGACACCAGAAATACAATGCTAGGGGTGAACAGACTTGACATTAAAAAAAATAAAAAATTATCACTTTAATTAGGAATGCACAATTATATTGGAGCTGTATGAATATTGGACAACAATAACTTAAAATGAATGTATCGGTATCAGCCCAATACTGCGCTTATGGGCAATATGATGAGATGATGTGGTGTGATGCAATAGGCATGCGTCAGAGAGGTGATGTATTTGATGTGTCACTGATGCTGTAAATTAAGTGAAAATGTGATAGTCAAAAAGTAGCCTATTCATAGTTATCTGAACCGCTTATTTAAATTTTGTTTTGCCAGCCAAACTCTGTAGGAAATGCTGAGACTCAGTAGCTTTCACGACACAGACTCACTGCTTAATAATAAAGTAAGGAAGTATATTTTGGAGGGAAATATATTTTAAAGAAATATTTTGTTATAATTTTCTTCTTTATCATAATTTGAAGTTATGCACATCTATGTCATCCATGAATGTGCAGTTGCATTTGTGCTATAATGCAAATCATGGCAGTATCAGCATTGGTACTAGCCAACATGGCCAGACAAATATCAGTTATTGATAATGGCCCCGGAATTTCAATATTGTGCATCCCTAATTTCAATACACATTTTAATAATTCTAAATGTCTTCTTTTATATTTGTATGTTTATAAACAAAGCCAGTGTATATTCACACAGAAATTGAAGTTAATACCTACAGGATCATCTATAGCTTATCACTGAATAACTGGACTACAGAAGAGCCTTAACGATAATGCTCTTGTTGTGTCCATGTAAAATGAAGTGAGAAGCCCCTGATTATCATTATGTGAAAAAGACCATGTTCCCTGGGTTCCCAGCACAACATGGTAATGCTAATAAGTGTGTTTGATATGATGACAATAATCAGAAAATATGGCGAATGACCAATCAGAGAAAAGAGAATGGGCCTTCTCGCTGCTTTGGCTAGAAGATATCACTAGCACTTTCATAAAATATCTACCTACAGGTAAATCTCAAGTATAAACTAGAACGATAAATCTCTCTAACATCACACAAATTGTAGTCTGTTGTGAATGAAATTACAAGTCCAATATGTACAATGTTTGGTCACATTGTACTTAAAAAAAGGAGTTAGTGCTGTTTTTTGTAGCTGCAATGAGAAAATTAAAAACACAACAAATTCACTAAGACAAGGTTTCTATGTACCAGTCAAGCAAAGCGACCCATGGTTGCAGTAGAATGACTTAACCCCCACAGGAAAATGAATTCAAAACTGACAACAAGATACGGACTACACAAAAATGTTCAAAAGCAGGAAAGAGGAAGACTGGTGACATCACTTGGTATTCGTGGATACATGAATGAAGCACAACCCCAAACTGGGACTATATTGAGATTAAATCTTCCATCAACAGAGCATATCTACCCATTATTTCACTGGTACAGTCCAATCATGTTGTCTGTTGGACAAATACATAACAACACAACGATTTGTAAATCCGTGAGACTTACCGGCCCCTGGTTGAGAGTCCATGTCACAGTAGACAGGGAATGGGTTCTGTTCCAGCCCAGGACCATCAGGGTCAATAATGTATGTTCCAGACTCAAGCACTCCAGAATCTCTCAGCACTGAGCAGGACTCTGCAACTGCATAACACACCCACACATGCACATACACATGTACACGCACATGCACACACGCACGCACACACACACACACACACACACACACACACACACACACATTACTTCAGCAGTGGTGTGGCATGAATGTGTGTCCAAGCTGTTACATCATCACTGGGGGGTAGAAAACCGCTCCTAAACAATTGTGCAAATAATCTTACTCCCATCCAAATAAATAAGTTCCAGACTTAAGAAAAACAACTGCAAAAAATACCCTGGCTAAAAAAACATACATGACAATTTAGACACATGGGGCCTCATTTATCAATATGGTCATAAAAATGAGCATACTGTATATTTGAGCGTACCAACTTGCATACAAAAATCTCACGTGTGATTAATCAAACTTCCGTAAACCACTGATCTGAGCGTAAATGTGTTCACAGGTCGATAAATCAGACTTAATCATTATTAGGAAGCACGTGCAAAATTGCACATCATTATGAATTACCATACTCACACGCCCATTTACTATCATATTTGACAAAGCCACTTCAGTATTGTAGGCCATGTCGGGCAACAGGGAAGCGAAGAAGAATAATCTTTCTGTGACGGTGAAATTGAAATGCTTCTAATTGAACCTGAAAATAAACGTGTGCTTTTTTTGGAGTAGTGCTTTGCAGCCTAGCTCAAAAACCGCTATGTGGCAGAGGATAACCAGGGCTGTAAATAGTGCTTCATAGCGAGCTGAGAAAAAAAAAGTAAATAACCTTTCAGAAAAAAAGTTCTGGAGGTAGCCTACAGGTGGAGGAAAGGGCATTCCGGACCTCTCATCTGTAGACGAGAGCATATGGAATATGACTGGTAAAGTGGCCCTGGAAGGGGTGATAGAAGATGGCGACAGCAACTTTTCCCTGCCAGCAACTTTTTCCCACTTACACTGGAGACATCAAAGATTCTCTCATGCCATGGTGCGGTGTTTGCTAGATCTTCTAGGCCAGGGGTAGTCAACCCTGGTCCTGGAGAGCCGCAGGGTCTGCTGGTTTTTGGTTTCACCTTAAATACGACCACTTAGGCCAAAGAAACCAGGTGAGGTGAGTTAACTGTGTAATCAACTGCTTTAATTGATCAATTAAGTGGCGAGTAACAACAAAAACCAGCAGACCCTGCGGCTCTCCAGGACCAGGGTTGCCTACCCCTGTTCTAGGCTAATAAAGCTAGATCAGCCATGTAGAAAAAATATAAAACAGTAAAAAAAAATTGTCTTTCATACAACATTACTGGTGATGCGTAATTATATGGTTTCTCCAATAAATCCTTATACAGAGGCTATTTCCTGATTGAATCATTTTATCCGGTTCATGCTTCATTCCATTTAGGCTACATGTGATGAGCAACTAATAGTGGTGTCTTGGCTGATTCAAACTTTCTAAAGAAATCAACTTATTCAGAAAGACTATTATTTTTTCCAGTTAGGTTACACAACGTAGCCTACGTCTAGAACCACAGCGCGTAAGTCAAGTTTTAAAAAATATTTTCACAAATGGAATGCGTTGGACATTATTGTGCGCTTTTTGGGATCAGCTACTCATTTAAAGTGAAATCTGATTTTTAAGGTCACATAACCTAAGTTTTACAAAGAGCATCTTTTTGTTTTTTACCTGTTGACTCCGCAGTGTTCCGAACAATAGTTATTTTTGAAATGATTTAAGCTGCACAAGTATGACACCCTCGCTGTTCATTGCATGCAATGTCACTATCCGTCACGCAAGCGATACCGCAGTATCAAGACCCACACGAACAGACTCAGAGACAGCTTCCACAGTCAGGCCATCAGGCTGCTGAACAAGCTGCTGAATCCCTGCCGCACTTAAATAATTGAACTATAATTCTGATAACTTGTCCTTTTGCACACCTTATTGCACTGTACTGTAACTGTAAATTATAAAACTGCATAATTTATCACATTGATTTACATATATATATATTGCTCCTTCAATTTATTTTATTTTTTATTTACTTATTTCGAACATTATATGTTTTTATATTTTTTATTTTATTTTTATAACTGCTGTTCATTGTCGGGCGTTTTGCACATAAAGTTTTTCACTCTCTGTCTACACCTGTGTAAACTGTAAAGTGACAATAAAAGAACTTGAACTTGAACTTGAACTATCTCGCCACTGGAAAAAATTCAAGAGCAGTCATGAGATTTCATCGTCCCGTACACCCACGTTTATTTTGATGAATTCGGAAATTTGCATTAAAATGGTCGTATGCACACTTTACGATCTGATTTGACCGTACACATGAAAAAGATAAAAGAGGCCCAAGGTGTTCCTTCATGTATGTTGCTAGTTGCACAGGTACAGAAACCATCAGGTCAATGTGACCTTTGGGGCCAGTGACATTAGAGGGACACTATTTTGTTCAGCATTTTGTTTGACTGTGAAGCCTATGTCTTGCACATTAAGTTGTTTGCTACGATACAAACATATCCTAAATTAGCTTTTCAAAGGTTTCTTCCTGGGCCTTTAGATCTCACCTTGACAGTGAACAGCAGCTCTGTCAGCAGTGCTGCAGGCCCCTCCCCTCTTCATTTCACATTGGTCCAGTGAGCGCTCATCCCCCCGACACTTAACCAATGACACGGATACTGGAAGGTCATCCACACTCTCTGGCATCCTGAAAATCCCAACAGGAATCCAAATTAAACATTACCAGACATGTGGTTGAGTGAGGCCTAACACTGAGATATGGTGTCATGACAGAAACTGCTCAACAGGCACCTTTCTTGTTGCATGGTGCACATTATCAGTGATTTTGATTAAAGTCAGGAAAATGTAATTCTGACATTGAACCACAGGGGTTTCTTTCAATATGATCAATTCAAGAGGGAAGACATGACCAGTTGTAGAGTTACCGTGCAGCCACAGCATTTCCCATGAACCCAAGCTGATGACAGACCACTGTTGCCTCACTGCTTCCCCAATGCTTAGCACAAACTCCACCTTGGACCCCCTCAACATCCACTTCAACACGCCCTCCAAACTGGTACCTGCCTCCTCTCAGTCGCACATGCCCTGTGAACACGGAGGAGGAAGAGTCAAACCAAACAACATAAGTTGCATGCAATAAATAACTGTTTAAATGTCACATAACCAGCTTTTGCTGGACTGTATATTAGTTTACAGTATCAAAAACAGGGAAATAATGTAATACAAAGAGATAATGTAAACCTCTCCAGATTTTTAGATCCACTCGATCGCCTATTCAAACTAAAGCAAACTAATTCAACACATTCAAAATCTCAGTCTATGACTCCTCATGAGAGTATCTAGGTGAAGTACCTGAATCTGCAAGGGGTTTAACTGTCTGAAAGTGGGCAGAGAACCCATCCAGCTCCACTGAGGAGTCTGACTTCATCTGGACAGTCATAATGCTGGACGAAGACCTGAGTGGTGGTGGCAATTCTGAACCACAAAACCTGAAAGAGATCAAACAAGACAGACCTGGGGTTTGTCCCAATACTCAAAAAATGCACCCTCCCTTCCATCTCCTCTACTCCATGCTAATGTCGCTGATTACATCTTAATTACGTATTAATGGTTACATATTAATTAATGTCTCGACGCAAACGGCAATGTCAGGTGCATTGTATACTGTACATGCAAATACTTGTACTCGAAACCTTCAGACAGTTTTGCATACTTCTGGGTAGTAGAGGAGTAGTAGTGGGGGAGTGGAGGAAGGGAGGTGGGGAGTGAAGAATATTGGGACGCAGCCCTTGTCATTTCAACAAAGTTCACTAGCCCTATAAAATGCAGTCCAGTGATTTTGTTATGATTGGTTTATTTGATGGGTGCAACTTCTCTGTGGAGTTTTGTAGAAATTAATTTCTGAATGAATGGGGGATTGGATTGGTGCGCGCTTACCTGCCAAGCTCCCGTTTCTCCATTCCACACAAATTCGACACGATGTCATAATGGGCACCCCCCCCCTCCCTCCTCCCCACCATGAGAGGACGTTTTAGCTGACAAAGTGACCTTGCTGGACGAAGATCACCCAGGTGCAGTCCATTTCACTGGGATAGGCATGAGGAAACCCTGGGCTCTGAAAATCCCCATACTCTTCATCCAGCAAAGCTCCACAGCTCACTGGATGAACATACAAGCTATCAGTCCTCTGTAAATTAAATCAGCTCAATTTATCTTAGTTCAGCTTTAGTTAGCTGAAAGGTGATTGAAAATTACCTGCCAGGTACAGTGATAATAAAAAAAGAGAAAGAAGAAGACATGGGCTAACACCTGAAAAAATCAATTTATCATCCGCAGATCATCAGCTTTAAATGTTAATGGGAAAACACTGTATGAATATGACAGTGTCAGCCCCAATCACTGCAGAAACAACGATGATGCCTTTAATAACAGCCCCATAATCTCTTCAAAGTTAAGCAAAGGTAAACTCAAGTGGGATTCGACTGAAGTTTTATCAAATATTTTTGCATTATAAAAGAGCAGCAACCCAGCAATCCCATAGAATATATTTTGATTTAACATTTCATTTGTGTAACATAGAACTGCTTACTTGTTGTTGCTTCTGGTGTTTCTGGAATTCCAGTGGTAAAATTCAGCTGTGGTGTTGTCCCTGTGGTGGCCATTACTACATTTGTGGTCATTAAAGATTCATTGTGTTGAAATTGAGAAGTTGTAGTTTGAGGTAAATTTCCACTGAGTTCCACTGTGAAGCGATCTAACAACCAGTCTGTGGCAGTAGTTTCAGTGTTGTGCATTGTTCCCTTAAAATGTGCCTCTGTCATAGGTAATGTGGGTGCTGGTGTATGTGTTCCATGATCCTGGACTGGGGCAACAGTTGAGGAAATTAAATCTTCATTAACAAGGGTTACATTATGAAGCATTAACCCCTTAGTGCAGATGGCATATTTGGTAAATCATGGGGGTACTCTGTTTAAGGCTTTATAACTCCAGGTGTGAGCATCACATAAACTTGGTAAATGGCTTAAATGAAACAAAACCGGTGTACCATTTTTTGTACAAACTTAGATTTGTTTATTTTCATAATTTAAGGTCAAAATAAAGTGCCGGAAATGCAAGCAAAACTTTGCTAAAAATGCTACAAAATATATATTTCTTCAAAATACTGAGAGGTACATAAGTGAAACAGGTAAAACTACACATTTCCTGGATCATAAACTCCTTGTCCACAAGCATTCAATAATCGCAGGGTGATATACAGAACTACTAAAGATCTATGACACGAAATGTAAGCAGTGTAGCCTGATGTACCCAGGGTCTCCAAACCTATCCAAATTGGCTAAAATGTGAATAGCTGTAAATCTTAAACTAATCATACATTTCAGTGCAAATCAACCGTTTTGACTCATTTAACTCACCTTTTTATCATTTTCATGTGGGAATTATTTTGGATCAGTACAGGGGGGTGGATATCTAGGTGTCCAATAACCTACCCAAAACCTCTCCGAGAAATTATTAAAAAGCCTTTTGTCCTTTATAAAGCATATACATTTTACCTTACGATCACTTAATGGATGAAAACATTGATATTGCACAGTTTCAGTTCAGTGTTTGATGCCAAGTGTGCCATTTTTTCACCATTATCCTTCATATACTGCTTCATCCTGTGCCGTGCCTTCGTGGCCAATATGCACTCATCAATGGCACGGTCTTCAGTTAGCTGTAAGGATCTGGTCCTGCAGTGGCTTCACTCTGAACAGTAGAGGGCACTGCTGGAGTGGCAGAGGTGGAGGGTCAAGCATGTTATAGGAACAAATTACATAATGCAGAAGCATTATAACACTGTGGTACACACAGCTAAATATGCAATCATTCACTCTTGTACTTCAGTAAACACTTTCTTCTGTATGCTACATTATGTTATATTTTGTTGCATGCTCTAGGATGGCATTACTCTGTAGTGTTTCACAACTGTTGCTTATTTATTTTATTTATTTATTTTACATTCATCTTGCACACATCTGGACACAGTACATTTGAATACATATTTTCCATTCCCTAAGTGAAAAGCATCACCCATGGATATACTAATACCCCATAGAGTACATTATGCACAAAGAAATTACAATACAATAAAATAATATCGGAAAACACTACCAATGTTCTAGCTTCACGGCAAATCGAGGCATAAAATAAACTCCTAAAAAAAGTTTGGAAACGTTATTTCGGTCGATTATTCCTCCCCTTTACTAATACCAATTGGTATTGTCTTTTATATCGTTGGAATGCCTGATTAGTCACCTTTGCAACGAGGTACAACTTGTAAGGATCATGCATTCGTGGAATGAGCAACACAGCTAACCGTGTGGGTAGCGGCCCAAAAAAATGTGCCAAAATCCCCTGCAATATTCTTCTGTTGGTATTCACTCTCGTGTTGAGCTTCAAGTGCTGGCAGGTGTATGCCAGTCACAGGTGTGTGACCAGGCTGGTGACCAGCATGAGGAGGAGGTGCCAAGCTGTTGTGGCTGCGTATGGATCTTCCACACGCTACTGAGGTCCCTGACAGTGTAAAATGAATAAAGTGTAAAAATGGCCAATATGTGTTGTTTTTTCGTTATTACTGTGGGAGAGTGCAATCATCCAGTCCACCAAGCAACTCAAAACGAGAGTGAATACCAACAGAAGAATATTGCAGGGGATTTTGGCACATTTTTTTGGGCCGCTACCCACACGGTTAGCTGTGTTGCTCATTCCACGAATGCATGATCCTTACAAGTTGTACCTCGTTGTAAAGGTGACTAATCAGGCTTTCCAACGATATAAAATACAATACCAATTGGTATTATTAAAGGGGAGGAATAATCGACCGAAATAAGGTTTCCGATCATTTTTTGAGGAGTTTATAACGTACGACTGAGCAACCAAACAGAACAGCGCTAAAATACTCTATGTCATTGTGAATGCTATGAATTCTAACAAAGCAGGCCACCACGAGCCACTACGGGAACGGCACGAACACAATATCAATACATTACAGTTATTTGGCAGACGCGTTTATCCAAAGCGACGTACAATAAGTGCATATTGAACGAAGCAAAGTCACGAAAGCGCTACTTTCTCACAACGTAGAAGCTACCGCTAGTAGTACTCAACACAATACAGTCAGCTATACATTCTAAGCGATCCGATAGCTAAACCAAATAGAAAATAACAAATAAACGGAAAGAACGTACTATATTATTTGCCTTATACATGTAGTTATTCAAGGTGGAGTCTGAAAAAGTGTGTTTTCAAATATGTTCAGCATTATTAGCAGGCTAACAGTGGTCTATTACGACCGATGCAAAGACAAAAATAACGACTATATAGCACGCAGTGGAAAAACGAATGTATATAATCAAAATATTACAAGCAGTAATACTTACATGTCGAGGAGGATATCTTCCCCATATTGATAGGCACCTCTTCCACAGAATCTATGCTACAGGGATTAGAAGAATCTCTGTTGTTGTCCTCTTCTGACCGACTTCGGGGAAAACTACTAAAAAGTCACATCAAAGTTGCGCGCAGTTTTATAGCGTAATACCAAATGCGTCATAGTCAAACCAAATGCGTCATCTGCGCATGCCAGCATAAAATTGTCGTGATATAACAAGTATTGCAGTTACGCTCGCCCTTAAATAGTTAATCCAAGCTTTCATTTACACATGTAAATTACTTTTGGGAAGCTTGTCGTGCCTTCTATTGGATAAAACAATTGTCGATCAAACCAGAATGAAATTGCAAGCGTCACAGCCGTGCAATCAGGGAGGGGGGGTTACGCAGAGCTAGTTTCGTTTGTCTAATAGTGTTCCAATGCGCTGTGTATTTTTCAAACGGATTGTCCAAGACAATAAATGACCACGGAATCTTGAAAGGGACATATCTACGCTTAAATCCACGGGAGGATTGCACACGAATTCCATATTTAATAGCAGATATTGATAGTAGAATGGCATTGTATGATTTCACTTGTTTATGTCGGTATTGATTGAGCAGCGATTTGCACCGCTGTATTTGCATACGGTCGGGCTATTGGTGGGTTTATCTGGTTGCTGGACGGAATTCTGATATGATATGATGAATACATATATTTATGAACTCCCAACATAGACGCTATTGCCCACTATGTCACGCATGGGTAGGTATAGGCTGGGTGGGGAGTGCTTGTTAAATGGACTTGCTACGGAAAGATAGTGACACTTAGAAACTACGCATTGGTCAGAAATCGTCGCGAATGGTCTACCAATAAAGTTAAAATACCGCGTTTGGGTTTTCCACTAATAGTTTGGCTGCAGGAGCAACGCGTGTCTCAGTTGCGTAAAACTGTCTCGCAGGCGCGACAAAATAGACTATCTGCACTAAGTAGTTACGGTTTTTTCCTGTGTTTTACCACTCTGTAAAGGTAAGTCTGTCGCATTGGGGGTTGAGTTCCGGGTGCTATATGGAGTGGTCTCCTTTGGTTGTATGTCCTCTTCTAACAATTGTATTACAGTGACACATGAAGCATTCCATGTTACATTTCCCCCAGCGCAAGACTGGTTTAAAGATTCAGCAGGTCCAACTGTGATGTTTCCAATCTTATAATCAAGACCTTCAGGAGTTTCAGACTGATTTTTGTCAATGCTGTGATTGAAAAAGGTTGGAACCGCAGCGGTGTGTACCAGGGACAGCCCCTCCTGAACAGTAATAGTAACATTAGCTTCATTCCTGGACGCCATTTTATTAAAGTCTCTCTGGATGTCAGGACTCAGCTCATCCTTCTGACCCTTTAATCGGGAAACAAATGAAACTGCTTCCTTAGATTTGTTCACAGGTGATACTGAGGAGCTATGTGCATTTTGATATGCAGATACCGTAGTCAATGACGGAGCAGAGTTCCCATCCACGGAGGCAGTTGTGGCAGGGACAAGAATTTTTTTTCCCACTGTGATGAACGCCGGAGAGTTAATGGGTGGAGAGGTGTTCATAGAATGGAATTCATGAGTGCCAGATGGTTTATCCCCTGTGCTTTCAGATTTTACAATGCTTTTAGATTCATCAGCATTTTCCATGCTTTCAGTTTCATGTGACTGTGATTTGAGTTCATCTGCTATGTGACCACCGGGGACACTAAAATGAAATGATGGAGCAGCGTTTCTGCTCGTGGGCTCAAGGTTCTCAGCTAATTCTTTTTCAGGGAGTTTTCCAAGCATGCCAACAGCTGGTGTGTGACTCACATCAGGAACGTCGGTAAATGTCTGCGTGGCAGGTACTGGAATAGTCTCAAAGGAGTTTGATGGCTGATATGCTGTGACAAGTGGACTTGGGTTGAAGAGTAAAGTATTTACATTTGTGGTACTCTGATTATTATCCTTGCTTGATGCGAGATATCCAATGCTTGTCTCTTCTGTTTGTTTTGGTTGGATATCGCTGTTTGTTTTTGAGAATGTACCACTCAATAAATGTGTGGAGACTTGTGGAGGATCCAATATCTCAAAAGAGTTTGGTCTGTTACCCGATTCATTTGCTGAAGTAACTGCCATCTGTGATTCTGCGCTTTGTCTCTGCGATATAGTTGAGCCCAAACTATTTATTCCACTGGAAGTCTTGTATGCATCATTAGCTGTCTTTGCATGCAAAATCACTGAGAGAGGAATACTGAGCATTTGTCCATCTGTGTTTGAGTCTGATTCCTGATATGGATAATTGTTGATGTTTGACGGTCCCCCGTTCCCTCTGGTTAATCCATTAGATAATGAAGAACTCTCAATTCCAGGTCCAGATGTGTATGTCATATAACTCTGCTTGTCACTCATAGTTATAACAGGAATGCTGTATTCAGCAGGTCCCATGATTTGTTCTCCCTGAAAAAGGTTAGTTGTTTTGCTGTGCTCTGTAGGGCTAGCTTCATAAAAGAGATCCCCGACATTCTCAAAAGGCCCATTTATTTTTGGCTCAAGACTGGTTAGCCCTGGAGACTCATCGCCCATTTTGTAACAGAAGACGTCCCACTTCTCCAGCAGGTTCTTCCTGACACCATAAGAGATAATTACAGTCTGGTTCTGCCCACAGTTCCAGTTCAGATGCACCCTGGGATAAGCAACCTCTGCCTCTGTGATCCAGCCAGCCCGGCACTCCTCCAACCCACCCTCATTGGCTGCAAGGAGCTGCTTCCTGTCAGCCATACCAGCACCAAAATCTCGCTCACAGGCCAACCTCGCCTCCATGTAGGTAAGGCTGTACCTACTGTTGCGGTCATAATGAAATACACCGGCCACTCGTCCTGCCAAGAAACAGAGAGAATGTTGTCTATTTCTCACATTTCCCGCAAACGAATCATACATCGAGAAACAGGAAATGCAGAAGCCCTCTAAATGGTATGACTCATTCCGTCAACTGTATTTTAAAGTATTTTTTTATATTTAAAAGTCAATATAAGAAAGATGAATATAAATATTTAGAGTATGTACAATAATCAAATAATAGTGAAGAGAAGAAAAAGGAATTGTGCACACTGCAGACCAACAAGCTGGGACAAACACACTAGTTCCAAAATTAATCAAATTTATTTAATTGGTGCCCAACTTAAAGGTGCAGGTGAAAAAAGGTGCACATTTAAGTTGGGCACCAATGAAATACATTAGATTTATTTTGGAACTAGTATGTTTGTCCTAGCCTGTTGGTTTGCAGAGCGCAGAATTCCTTTTTCTCATCTTTAAAGTTAATATATATATCATAATATGAATTTGGATAAAACTTGATCTGGAGTATCAAGCATTCAGTTCAAATGAATTATCTTTAAATTTCTTCGATTCATATTCAGACTCAATCCTAAAATTAAATTTAATCTGTATTCAAATCCTTTTCTCCCAATTTCAATTCAATTTGTAGACTCTTGAAGCCTCAAATCCTGTGCTCATTTTATCAGTACATGCATAAATATATAAAAGGGTATGTAAAACACCATACATTGATGTACTACATCACTAAACAACAACAAGGAGAATTACAGATCTACTACAAATTCTATAATTATAAAATCATATGATCAATCTGTACACTCATCTCTGAATTCAGTCAACATTTGCTTCTGAAAATAAAGCAATGCATTTTCTTTCAATAAAATCTCAACTATTTATGGTGATCAATGATTACTAAACTAAGTAAAGAATAAGTAACATTTTCATAAAATGTAAGTAATTTAGGGCCAAATGTTGAGTTGCATCTGGGGTATATAATAAAACAGTATAGAAATAATTTTTAAACGAATTAAGTTCTCAAGACATAGATCATTGAATAGGGAACTAAAACTGAATCTAAATATTTGCACACATAGAACGTGTTAGGTTACTGTCTATAAAGTCTCAATTATTTTGGTCAGGTTTAATTAATATGAAAGCAAATGTGTATGCTACTTTACACAATAAATAATTCCTAGTATTGCCGCCGTGTCCTTGCAAGCATCGCCCATTGCTAATAAGACAGCTGGCATATGAAGTAAATATCTCAAAGCAGAGTTTGGGAGAGGAGAGCAGTGACAGATGAAAATGTAGTGTAAACCACTTTCATCTCTACTTCATGGTTGATGGTCATGTTCCATATCCTTTACCAAGCTCGCAATGCACTAGTAAAGTGACGTATACTACTCCTGCAAATACTTCATATCAAAGATTTTATACAGTAACATAAAATAAAGGTGTTCAAAACAGTCAGACCGTGATCAATAAACGAACTCATTAGCCTACCCGAGTAACTTCTCAGACAAATTGACTATAAGTTCTAAATCGTGCACGTAGAAAATTCCAATAAAAGAACATGCTGAAAGTTTTTGTCAGTCTTTTTCAACTGGCGCCGCATCACGCGGTTTTGCCTGTGTTGTTCCTAGAGAGTATAGCCTATTGAATATAATCGCCCATAGTTCCGTACTAACTCCACTGCTTTCGGTTCTAGATAAATACTAATTCCACTTCAAAAGCGTTGTGATCCCCTTAATAATAGGCTACGTCTTAATAATTATGGTGCATGTATTGTCCAATATCATTCGTTGACAACTTGCCATTCAGCCTATGTTGTTGATGCTTTTTCCTCCAAACTCATGATGGGGTCGATTCCATAGCACACTCTATACCTATGCAATTCCGCGAAATCATCTGTTTTTGGACTGCAGCTGTCTGCAAAATTAATTAAAAATTCTAATTTTCAATCGATATATCTGGATGAAATAGGTCAAGCTTATAGATAGTTAACTTCACAGCAAGAGTAACCTACAATAGAATACCACTGTAAAAGCATAGACTATAAAATATATAGCTAACCTGAAGTTTTATTAAATAGCCTATGAAAAACAAACGCCATCCTTTTTAAGTGAAAATAAACCATTTAATAATAAAAAAATCTCTCAAAAAGTCAAAAGGCATTCATAGATTAATTTTAAAAAATGCGCAAGTCGACAAATTGTTGGTATTTAAACGGTTAGCGTCATGCTCAAGCAACTGCAAAAGAAACCAAGTTGTTATGAACAAGAGGATATAGGCTACTTACGATGGAGGTAATGCTCACAGCTGAAAAGATCACAAAAAGTTGTACGCATCAAATTGATAGTTATTATAAATGTCAGCAACATTTCTTCTTAATCGGTTCACTTTTTCTTATTTTGAACATAAAAAATAAATAAGTCGTTCCTTTAAAATGACTAAGTAATTGTATGGTTAGGGTACAAATATGATAGTTAAGTGGATGGGTGAAATCTTAGCTCCAGGAAAGGTTTCACGTCCGGTTACCTCCCATTGCTCTCAAATGTTAGGGCATGGAAGTCCCTCAACAGACCACCATACTTGGAACCTTCCTTGATACAAAAAGTGTATTTGGTTATGTTACAGTGTTACTACATATTACGCACGTGAGACTTTGGAACCTAGAATAGTTTTTGTTTTGGTAGCGTTATTGTTTAGGGAAAGTTTTTCTCTTTGTATCTACGAGACAGAGTATCTGTTTTGTGGATACACATGTACACATTATGCGGTGTGCGTTAATGTCCTTCCTCTGTAAATATTTTTTGCCTGCATCATATTCTCTTGCCTAGATTATTATCCCCAATATGCAAGTATATGTGCAATTGTTGGAGAAAACAAACCACTAAAAATTTGAATATGTTTCATACACTATACAAAAAACACTATCTGGAAATGCCTATATAATAAAAACGGGAATATTAAAATCATGGTAACAGTACTGTAGAAACGAAAGTATCAGACTGTCTTAGTAAACCACAATAAAAGTAGTAATAACGTAGAAAAATTAAAGTCCATCCATCCACCCACCCGCTGATTTCTGGTCAGGGTCAGGAGCCTATCCCAGCATGCATTTTATTTTATTTATTTATTTATTTCTCCTTTATTTATACAGGGAAGGCTCTTGAGAGCAAGCTCTCATTTTCAAGAGCGCCCTGTTACAAACAACATATACAAGAGTTACAGACAAACAAGATAGGAGCAATAAGAACAAATAATAATAAGCAGATTAGATAAAACATGTACATTCTTCGTATAGAACAGCCTCCAGGAGCGTCTTGAATGAGTAAAAATAAAAACAGAAATAAAACAAAGAAATAAAAAATAAATAAATAAGAAGTGCATATGTCTTTCCAGACATGAGCTGGTGGAACACTCTAATCAGGTATGTTAGGTACAGAGGGAGAAGGTTCCGTCTGCGAGTTCCAGAAATAATATTAGTTTTAGAATTTCATCTGCAAGTTCCAAACTAATGGAACACTCTAGTCGAATGCTAGGTACAGGAGAGATTCTAATGGAACACTCTAGTCAGATGCTAGGTACAGGGGGGGGGGGGGGAGTTCCCTCTGCAAGTTCCAAAACAGAGATTAAAAACAGAAATAAAAGAGAAAATCACACTAGGTAGGGATTCTGATGGAACACTCTAGTCAATGCTAGGTACGGCGGGGGGGGAGTTCCCTCTGCAAGTTCCAAACAGAGATTAAAAACAGAAATAAAGAAGAAAATCAAATTACAATAGACGATAAATTAAAAAAATAATACTTAAAATACAGTAAAATGAAGTAGAATGCAGTGTAATGCAGCGAGATTTCAGACACGACAGTCAAAGGCCTGTGAGAAAAATAAAGTTTTTAAACCAGATTATAAGACACTTACAAACACAGCAGAGGGATACATCAAGTAAAACAAGAGCATACAATCTGCAGGATATCTTCAAGGAGTAGTCTAAAAGAATTAAAGGAAATAAATTGGTCCAATTTTAAAGTATTCTGGAGCTTGTTCCATCTGTCAGGGGCATAAAAAGAAAAAGCAGACCTTCCTAGGACTGTCCTTACACGAGGTACAAACAATCTGAGATGGGATTGTGAACGTGTTCTATAACATATATCACTCCGACTGATCAGCGATGACAGGTAGGAAGGAAGCTTCCCTATCAGGGCTTTATAGATGAATAATAGAACGTGTTGCTCCCTTCGAGCCGACAGAGCGGGCCAACCCACTTTCTCATATAAAATACATCGATGCGTGAGGAATCTATCACCAGTTATAAAGCGCAGGGCACTGTGATACACCGCATCAAGTGGCTTTAAGATAGTGGGAGTGGCATGTGCATATACAATGTCACCATAATCCAATACAGACAAAATTAAGGACTGGACAACGGTCTTTCTAGAGTCAAATGAAAAACAGGCTTTGTTCCTGTATAAGAACCCGATTTTTTGTCTCAATTTCTTGGTAAGGTGTTCCACATGGGTCTGGAAGGATAATTTGGAATCCAGCCATAGGCCCAGATATTTGTAAGAGACAACAGTTTCAATTTGCAAACCTTGGAGTGTTTGAATACAAACGTCACTATCAACACCAGAGGACTGTGAAAACAGCATCGCTTTGGTCTTGTTGGAGTTTAAGACAAGTTTAAGATCAAGAAGGGATCGCTGGAAAGTATCAAAAGCGGTCTGAAGGCTCGCGGCAGCCTGTGCTGGGGTGCGGCCAAGACTATACAAGATTGTATCATCCGCATAAAAATGGACATTACAATCTTCCGAGGGAACTAAAATATAATTAATATATAATGTGAATAAAACTGGCCCTAAGATAGACCCTTGTGGGACACCTTTCCGCGTCGAAAGGAAGCTGGATTTATGGTCACCAGCCACGACAGCTTGTTTCCTCCCCGATAGATAATTGGAGAACCAGCAAACAGAGAGGTCATCGAAACCCATGAAAGATAGCTTGCCTAACAGAATGTCGTGGTCCACCGTATCAAATGCCTTTGACAGGTCCACAAAAAGAGCAGCACAATGTAGGCAATTATCAATACCATTAAAAATATTATTAAGAACAAGAGAAGTCGCAGTTACTGTGCTATGACCTGGTCTAAACCCGGATTGCTGAGTCTGGAGAATGTTATACATCTCCAGGAAAGCTCTTAATTGGTCGTTAGCCAAGGATTCCAAAACCTTAGCTAAACAGCATAGTTTAGAGATAGGACGATAATTATTCATCTCTATCGGGTCGCCCCCTTTAAACAGAGGCATGACCTGGGCCGTCTTCCAGATGGAGGGGATTTCCCCAGAAATAAGTCAAATTAAAAATGTGTGCTAGTGGAGAGGCCAGCAGATGCGCACTGCAGCGCAGGAGATAAGGATCAATATCGTCCTCTCCCTTAGAGGAAGGTCGCCAATCCATCGCAGGGGAAAAAATTTAAGCATTGAACATAATTAGTTTCTTACTGTTAAGAAGTACAGTGCCATAATTTAGGATTTAAAATATAGTAAAACCGTAGCTTATTGGAAACTCAGCTGCCAGTAATTTACTATAAATTTGGCAGAACTATGGCTCAGGAGGTAGAGCGGGTCGTCCGCTGATCGCAGGGTTGGCGGTTCGATCCCCGGCTCCTCCTGTCCTCCACATGTCGAAGTGTCCTTGGGCAAAACACTGAACCCCAAATTTCTCCCAATGAGCAGGCTAGCGCCTTGCATGGTGGCTGCCGCCATTGGTGTGTGAATGTGTGTGTGAACGGGTGAGTGAGAGGCCATTGTAAAGCACTTTGGATAAAGGTGCTATATAAGTGCAGTCCATTTACCACTTACCATTATATAATGTCACGATAACATACTACAGAACTTTTAATAGTGTTTTGTTTGAAATTTGTGATGATGGCTGGGACGGTTTTAGCGTGAATTTTGTGTGACTGTACTGTGATAAAATACTGAAGTGCAGAAAAACATGGGGATAAATAGCTGATGTTGAATTTCGCCTGCTGCCAGCATTGTATGCAAGGAAAGAGTTTGAGAGTATCCAGCCCATACGATCACACATCTTCACAGACAGTAATTTCTCAGGTTAAGGGACATTGATAACTGAATTTGGTTGCCTTGGGTTTACACTGGCTACTACTGCCATTGTTGCTATTAAGATGGCGAAGCACCACAACTACCTGACCTTGAGACCTGTGAGAAAGAAAGCGGGAAGTATGTACATATCAGTCAGTATCATTCACACTTACAAAAGGATAACAATGATGCTTATAGGGGAACGCTTAGCTTTTTAAAAAAGATGTATTGGTTATGTTCTTGAATGTGGTTGCTTTAGAATGACTAGACTTAGGTAACTCATTATGGACATATGAACCAAAGATGGACACAACAGCAAAGAAAAAATCTTCGTCCAGTATAATACCACACTTGCATGCAGTGAGCATTTTAATGTCAAAATGTGTTATACAGATACTACCAAGAACATTACTGGCATGGTCTATTAATTGGATTGCAAGAATTATTTAATGTTTTTTTACATAACATGAAATGTCATCCATAAGAGTTTGGTGGTGCATTCCACATGTTCTACTAGCTAGCTGACTAAACGCTAGTGTGAGTTTATTTAATGGATGGCATATCAAAAGTGAATATTTGAATATTCATTACAAAGGGATCTCAGTCCTCCACCTCTTCTGTTCAAAAATACTTTGTCAAAACTTCACACTGTATTATTGCCCCCATTTACAAATTTGGAAATAATAAATATATGCATATTTTCCTTGTGGCTTAATTAAATCTAGGGGAAAATATTGAAAGACACTGGAATCCTGTCAAGACTTCCCAAATAAGAGCTTCTTGTGCAGTCAAAAATATTCATTATTTTGAGAAAGGTAATTTAATATTGCTGCAATTAATACAGAACAATGATTGCAAACATTATCTGGTTTTATTTGATGTTGATGCACTGGATTTCCAGCTTTCATATTTGGACATCAATCCTGGACATCAAAGTAGTCAATGCTAGGCTCCTCTTTCACTGCCTTCAGCCAGTTGCTCCCACCGTCATTCCTGGTGAGAAGAGTAGCAAAACTTTCACATTTTCAGGTACAGAGAACAAGCTGAACGTACATTTTCCTGGAGATCCCAGTTATGCCCAAATATCTTTAAGGCCCATTATCACAAGACAAAAAATAGCAGCTGTAGATCTGCAAACCACCATGTACACTTTTTTTAAGTGGAGGGCAGAGGGTATAGAACTGGAGAACACTTACTTGCTGCTGTGTTGTTTGATGTGGGCGATAGGCGGTGGAGCTCTCCCTGCCGTCTCCCTCTCTATGAGAGCTGTCAGAGTTGCGTTGGGACAGGCCGCCTTCCCTCTATTAGAGCACAAATCAGAGCTAGAACCCTGTTTACCATAATTGTATATGACTGGCATGATTTAGCTTCAATCCCTGCATATGAATGGGAGAATATTATCATTTAAATTGGTAACATATGAATTCAATAGCCTGGTGCATCAGACCATGTGATACATTGCGAGCTAAACACAAAATGTAGTCTAGGCTGCCGTCCATATAGGCAGGGCCTCTTATTGTAGCTGCACCCCCGTCTACAGTGGATTAGCGTAACGAATACAGGCAGACAATCTTGTTTGACAGTACAATTAAGGCAGATAGACTAGTCAGATAGCAGACTAGTCAGATCATCATTAATGATGCTCACTAGCTGAAGTGATCATTACACTGGCTTCAAGACTGCCTTTACAGAGGAATGGTTAGCTCAGTGGTTATCTGGCAGTAATTTACAAATGTCAGACCAAAAATTTGTTTGCATAAAAACACGAGTTTGTGAAAAATGACATACTGCTGTAGCATTCGCTAGCTAGCTTATGCTAGTAGCATTTACTGGTTACCAAGTAACTATGTAAAATAAATCAAACCAAAAACATGATTGGGTGTGAAAACTGGACAACGATGCAGGTCACATGAAAATATGAACGTACAAACATTTACTGCTCGAGTCCAATTTCAGAAAAAGTACTTATGGGGTTCAATGAACAAAATATAGGGGTTATTGTTACTGCGAGTAGTGCGGTTTCATGCCCCCCCCCCCCCCCCCCCCCAGCAGGCTCACCTCACAGCAGTGATCACCACGTTGCGTTTGGGCTCGCTGTCGTAGCTGACGCTCTCGATGCCGTAAACCTCAGCCAGCTCATGGATGATCTTCCGGTGCTCTCTGTTCATCGGTGGGAAACAGTGGCTCCTCTTTGTCTGTTTCCCCTGAAAGTGCATTCAATGCAGATTAATGCTTCGCATGCTATTCGCATTAAAGAGCAAAAAGTGGTGCATTTTTGATTAACATTTAAACTGCCTGTAATGTTGATGAAGGAGAGGTGGTTTCCCTAACTTGGTAGAATCTTAGAAAAATCTCAATAAATTAAGAGTAGGAATACCTAATCCAGCACCTTAATTGTTGGATCTGTAAACCCTTACGCCTGCAATTTGCTACATCAGAGGAGTTTCAATCACATAACAGTCTCTGTGCATGCTGAACCAATAATGGTCACATAAACTCGGTAAGACAAATTAAATAACCCTCTTGACTGAACTCACTCAAGTACAATAGAGAAATTAAAAACACATCTTATTCAATGGAGTGCATCATAGACAACCAAGATGGATCTGGGCTAGCTTTTATGAATCTTGGTGCAATTAACGGGTAGTATCCTTCTCTTTGCCTTTAGTCTGAGACAGAAAAAACAGAGTGCAGAGTATTTTCAAGTACAGTAGAATGCGACTTCCTTCCTTGACGGGTTATAAAACGTGCCCACATGACTTAAACATACAAATCAAAGCCTCTATGCAGTCTCCATTTTGAAATAGAAAGCAAAACATAGATCAATTTTCATTAAAAATATTTCAAAGTTCAGGACTTTCAGTTTGCATCCCAGGAGAAGCTTCCCAATTGGCAAGATATTTTCAGTTTAATTGCACAACATCTAGAATCAAAAGAAAATGTATAGCTGATGCAGTCTTGCATCTTCTATGGATATGGAAACCCTGCAAGTGGCAAACTTTCAGTGCTCTCCATTTATGGGCTATGCCCACTGTAACTAGGCAGATGGTATAGCTCTCAGTGCTAAGTGTGGCCAGTAGTCCCATGTGGTGATCCACAATAGGCCTAAGTATTGGCCAGGAAGGGCAATCGCTTAAAGAGTAAATTACTCTTAGTAACTCCTGGTTAGCACTGGAAGAGAACAAAGGGAAAACAGTAAAAAGCCATCTCCTACCAAAATCATAGAGAATCATGTATCTTACCTTGTTTGCAAGTTCCACCAAGTTCTTCATTTCCTCTTCCACCTCACTAACAAATTTTAATTCTTTTCTGCATAGAATAAAATAAAAGCACATGGCGTCTTTTGTCAGCTGCATCATCCCATCAGCACAACCCTTCTCGCACTGGTTTCATTTTCCCTTTGTTTTTTTTTCTGCCATCATTGGATTTAGGCAGTTAAAACTTTAGGCAGTTAAATTAACATGAAACTGAGGAGTTTGGAAAACAACCTGGCATCTTCCTTGAGACTGTCGCTGTACTTGGAGGAGGAGGAGCGGACATTGAAGGGGTCTGCAGATTGGTCAATTTCCAAGGCCTCTGCCAATTGCCTAGAAGAACAGCAGACACATACAAAGAAAATAAGAGGGAGAGAGGTTCATGTCATGGCAGATGAAAGGAGATGGAGACCAGCCTCACTGAGCAGTCAAAACATAGGCGTAACTGAGCTGACTACGTGGATCTTTCACAGCTGATGCTTGGTTATTAGGCGCATACAGGGGATCTTTGGTATCTTTTCATAGTGCTATACCGAGAAGCTCTCGGTTTGCAAATTAGAAAGACAAAAGCCTGAATGGCAATTTTGTAAATGCCTTGAGAAAATGGCTCACCTGTTTCTCTCCAGAGCCGCGCACTCCTGGTCACATTCCAACCTAAAAGTGTGTTGAAATACAATGTAACATAATTATATGGGTAATTCAATACATGAATGGTAATGCACACCTATGAATCTGAATGTTAAATGTTATAACATGTTCAGGGCCCAGGTTACCTGGTATGTTTCAGCTCCTTCTTGGTGATGAGCTGGCCAATGTCAACGGAATCACACATCTGCAAGTCTGACAACTTGCTCGCCATGGCGATAGCAGCAATCCTGTAGAGCGTACATTCCCCAGGTAAAGGCGAGGTAGTAATCAATTTCTTTATTTTTACATTAGAACTAGAAACATTTCCTTTTCTGGTGTCAAGCACTTTCAAGATTGTTACATGGGGGGTTTCATTATCACTTTTAAAATAGATAATTTTCATGACCCAAATTATTAGATGATGGACAGGAATTGGGGTGATTAGTTTGGGGTGATCAGTGATCGAGGGTGATTAGTTTGGGCATTTAAGTCCCGCCACAGTCTGTAGTCGCAATTTCGGTGTACTTTTTAAATTTTCCAGGCTCTTAATTTAAGAAATCAGCTTCACACCACCTCGTGTGTGCACATACTTCATAATTCTGAAAAACAATTAATAACTGTAAAACTGAAAAGAGGCAAAGTAGATTAACATTCGATAGTGCTGTCATTTTCAGTGCCAAGACAGTTGAAAATTACTCTGTGGGAGTGAGAATTTGAGAGAAGAGTACAAAATTTGGTGAGAGAACACAACAAGTAGTGTTCTTAAAGGGATTTTAATTATCTACTAGTACGTTGATTAAACATCTTGGATAAATCTGGAAACATCTTTGCTAAACCAGAAATAATCTCAGAACCAACCAAGTAAAGCAAAGCATGACATTTTAATGCAGATCCTGCCAGTAAACTGTAAACTACATTTATGATGAGAAAACCATACTAAATGCAACTCTCCCTCCTGTACTCAAAGTCGGCTCCATGCTAATGAAAGCCTGCTAAAGCAGGTGGAAGTGAAGCAGTAATGCTAACCTCTGGTATGAGTTGGCAGCCTCAGTACAGATGACAGCCTCCTTCCTGCGGCCACAGTCACACTGCAATGTCACCTGCGATGCGCATACACAAGCCTGTCAAAACGTTCCCCTCCCAAAATGCCTTCTACAACAGGGGTTCTCAATCTTACCCAGCAAGGGCTGGTGTGGGCACAGGCTTTTGTTCCAACCAAGCAGCTACATACCTGGTTCTACTAATCAACTAGAACATTTCCTATCGACCTTGATTAGTATGGAACTGCTTGGTTGGAACAAAAGCCTGCACCCACGGCTACCCTTAACTTAGTAGAAATAATGCAACCAATGCACATCTCTCTGCTGGCAGTGTTCGACCTGGGAGTCCATACGTACTATACTCGCAAAAACGTGTAAATTAGCTTACGGGTGCTGTAGCCCAGGGAGCATTCAATTAGAGAAGGAAACTCACAATAAAAATATTATCTAAATATATAGATCATTTTAATCGCAGCAGTACCCATCACACGACTCCGTCGTCCCCTTCTCTCACCTTGGCCGTGCAGGTGACGCGTGGGCAGGGAGATCCCTGGTGACAGGGGGCGGCGCAGGGGTGCCCGCAATCCGGACGGGGCGCGGAGCACGACTGCTTGCAGCTGCCCTCGGTGAGGCAGTCGCCGCGGTGACAGATGCGGTGACAGCGGTGCATGCCGCACGGGAGCAGACCGTTGCAGGGCAGGCCACAGGAGATGTCCGTCAGGTGGCAAGGGATGTTGCTCCTTCGCTAGAGGACAGGAGGAGAGCGCGCTTTGGCAAGGGGTTTTTAACCCGCCTTTGAAAAACTGTACGTAACGCAAGTGGAATTTTGCGCTATAACTTATCCACAGTGTAAACAAAGTGAAATATGTGGACTGCTTTTTTATTTATTTTATTTATTTATTTATTTTTACCTCACCTCATGGTTCCCCATGCACCATTTTTGGGTGAGATAGGTACACGGAGGACATTTCTCATCGCTGTGACAGTTGTGAAACACTGAAAGGCAGAGAAACAGTGTCAGGAATAAGCTAAACGGGACCGCATCATTTGCATTATTACAACGCGCCAGCTAAAAGGCACACCGATTTCTGTGATCGGATAGGCACAGGGTATCAATCTAAAAAGGGGGTGCGCGTGCGGGGTTTTTTTTTTTTTTAGCCAGCTATACGACACCCCAACTCAACTAATATTAAAATCTGGTCTTCACCAACCAATTGATTTATATTACAGTCATTTGATGAGTAGAATCAGGTGTCTTTTAGCTGGGCTAAAACAACATCTGCACCCACATTGTCCCTTTTCACACATAAGATTGGATACCCTGTTATAGACTCAACAAGTGACTGAGAACTAAACTGGAATCAAGCAAGCACCACTGCATTGCGCGCCTGAATTCAAATCGTAATTTTAAGCCTAACAACAGTTATAAAGTTCTCATGTTCGCTTTTTCCATTTCAGTAAACTCCAGACTCCTTCTGTTGTGTAAATAACAAGAGGTGACCTTCAATGATCTTTGTCCTTAACTTTAATAAAGGGATTTGACCTTTGACTGAAGTGTGAGGAGAAATGCACTGGACTCACTGGCCAGGGAAGAGCGGGGCCGGCTGGCTCCTACCTGGGTGATCGCACTCGTGTCTCCGGGTGCACAGGTTCTTGCACTCGGGTGGTTTGGTGCCACAGGGTATGGGCGGGTACATGACTGTTTCGCCACAGTGGCACGTCAGTTCATCGAAGCCTGTAGGCGAGAAGCAGGCACACCAGTACAACGGTTAATATCACAATACGACTTGGCAATCGAGTGTATTTTATTGTGTCGATCCAACTCAAGTACATCATTAAAGGCATTTATGAAATTGTTGTTATTCTGCTTCAAGGCTCACTTCCATGGGTTTTCAGGTTTGGTTCATGCGTGTTAAATATGCAATGAGGGCTACTTATTGACTGGGAGCATACAGAACACTGCCTATCAGCGATTAGCATTGAGAGGCCTGTGGTTGATAGGGACAAGTTTATCAGTATGTGGTGTAAAGAAAAAAGGACTTCTCGAACTTGGTGAAAATGATGTTTATTTCCAGGAACGGCTGTTGTCAGAGATATAGGAAATGCACTCTGGATTCAGCGGAGTTAATCTGTATGGCTTTAAATACCATTTCTCGGGCTGACTTCTTAAGGTGGGAAACAGAAATGTATATTCAAAATAATATGATTGATTTAAGGAAGCCACTGTCTGGCTCCCTCAAATCCATGAGTCTGCCAATCAGTAACGGGGTCTGAAGGTTCAAATTCCTGAGGTCTAACCAGAAAACTGTCTATTGTATTGCTAATCTAGTCTCCTCGGTTGGAATAGGCCTTGATCACTCACTCCCAGCTGCTACTCTTTAACTGATTATTATCAGTGGCGACGAGTCACCGCTTACACTTACGCTTTAACCTACATTGTATTTATGATAAGTTGGCTGATTCTGGCGGCGGCGTGGTTGACTTGCCAGTGTTTGAGTGGATCATGTCAACTTAGAATCCTACAGTGGCTACACCAACCTCACTTAAGAGGTGCTATGCTCATGTGGCAGGTAATTAATTAATTATTTACCAATTGCAAGTATTTCTCACAATGTCCTGCAGTTTACCAACGTAGAACAAATGTGGCTGGCTAAGCTAGCCAGACTGAACATCATATAAATCCTCTACAACAGCAGAAATCTCTTAGGGTACGGTTACACTAGTCACTTCATGCGACTTCTGGAATCGGAATTTCACAATCCGCTCACACGAGGTCAGATTGAGTTGCATCCATATTGACAGTTTAACGCGACCTCCTATGATCAGTTCGCAGTTCGTATTTCTTTCCCCCGTGCAATAATTAAATACTAGCTATACACTAACTGGAAAATGGAACGTGCACTGATCAGGAGGCAGCAGCGGAGGCATGCTATTAATGCGAGCGTTGCGTTTCTGGGTGCAACGGCTGTTTCGGTGGAGAGGAGGGTATGGGTTCGCGAACGTAGCCAGCACTACCATATTGTGCATGATTTCAGATTCCGACTGGGTGCTCAATTTCCGCCTGCGAAAGCACACATTCAGTCACATTCATGAACAGCTACAGCCTCGTCTTTACCGTCAGCGTACCACAGAACAGTTCTGTGCAGCGTACTGCTCATCTCCGAGCCTATATATGGGCGTGTTTAAAGACGTTTTTCCAGTGAACACGTTTTGAGAAGTCTGATTACGTCCAGACTACAAGCAATTCCGATCTCAATGTATGCTAGGCCACCCCGTCAAGTCTTTTGGCAGATCCGATCCCAGTCGCATTGAAGTGACTAGTGTAACCGTAGCCTTAACTGCGTATATGATGCTACGTATAAGTCCCCTCTGCTTTCAAAACTTCAAATGGCAATGTAATTTCAATTGCCTTTATTTTGCATCAGCAGTTGTATTACAGAATCCTGTGATTATGAATGCATGTACTTTAATGGCATAAGAGACATGCTCTGACTGGCTTGAGAAGTGGTCCGAGCCAAAATGAAATTCTCCCGAATGTCGTTAAAACATGCGTTTCAAATTCACCTGTGCTAGAAGATTACAAGGGTCCAAAATTGCATGAATCCAGGACAAGCACACTGGTACTTACTGCTTTGCCAGCAAGGCTGGCAGTTGCCACGGTGACAGGGGTCCTGGCAACGGTGGAGGCCACAGTTGAGCTTGTAGCCACAGAGGAGGGAGCAGCGATGCTCTTTATCCTGAGAGACAAAGACAATCCAATTAACGCATTCAATGTCAGAGTGTTCCAGAACACTAGAATCCCTGCAGTGCCAAGCCAATATGGCCGTCAACATAAACATTTTTGATTGATCCTGTCAGTGTTCAAACCTCTGATAAAACACATTTTCTGACCTATTGAACATAATTACTTTAATTATTGGTGATGTGTAATAGTGAAAACGGTTTTCAATAAAAATCAGATATAGCTTGAGCGATTTGAAGTTGGACACATCTAGACAGTTTGACAGTGTCTGTTTTGACACATCACAACTGCTTTGTATTAGCAGAGTAGATGGATAAACAACACACTGAACAAATACATACGTGACCTACTCCCTCGATTGAGTTGCTTTGAGCCAGAAACACATTTTGAGTTTTATATATTAAAAGGAGTCTCCACTTTCTGGTGATATTACTTATATACCAATTACATGTATATACCAATATTATATGCTCATTTAAAGCTTGACTGTCACCACACAGTGTTTTTTCTTTATTCAAATAAATCAGCGCCGTAGCAATGCATTGAGTTTGTAATACAGAACATTCATTCAGAAATAGCTCAACATTCATAGTGAGCCACACGTTATCTTGGACTATGTCCAGAATTTAGGCATGTTGTTGCGTTTGTACCTTGTGTTTTAAACTTGTGAACGTACCATTAGACGAACATGAGTAAATGTTTTGAATTGGATGGCTGATTATTTATTTATAGTCACTCGTCAGGTCGCGCATCAGCCGAGACCAGAGTCAAAAAATATTCTGCCATTCTGCTTGGCCCACTCATATAGCCAATACAAATAATGTTTGGGCATCATGACATGGTTTATTTAGCTTGTAACAGCATTTTGATTGGATTTATGCAGTTTTCACCGTTTACACGTATTGGTCAATATTAGTCGCCCTTGGCACTTTAGAACGTTGGTATTTTTGTCGACTTGAATGTCACCCGCGGCACTTAATGGGTTAAACAGCAGGGTGTGAAGGTCTGCGTCACTTTGTGAAGGGTTATGCTGCTTCCAGACACCATGTTTATTTCTAACTGAAGCCAAGAGCTGAAAGGTACTTGTCTGCTTCAGCCCTGATTATATACAAGTGCACATTAATTTTAAAAGCGTCACCACAACAAGGCTTGCGAGGGGTCAATGCACACACGGCAATTTGGCATATTTTTAGCTGTATGATAGATGCAATACCATGACTTCCACAGGGTGGCAGTAATCGCAGAAAGAAATTGGTGATTTGTCCTTAGAGAAACTGCTTTGAGGGCTTGCTTGTTTTTCCATGTAGGGTACTCATAATTGTTGTAAAAGGTAAAGCAATGTTCATATTTTAGGACTATTCTGTACCAGTATTCTTTACAGTAACTGAAGGCATGAGGTCAAAATAAACTCATACTCACTACACAGCAGAGTTCATTACACTTGTGTCGACCGCAAGAGCGCTTCTTGCTGCAGCGCCTCTCGCAGGTAAACACAAGCTCACCTGAGTGTGAGTGGGAAAGAGAGAAAATAAAGTGAGAAAGTTTAAGTGAGAAAGAGCTTCCACATAAAACAGCCACAAACTTCACTATACATTATCCATCTTGAAAGCTTACCTTCATTCTGTATTGATGTACAGGAAACTTCCTACAAGTGAAAGGAATTTAAAACGTCAAACGACATCTCAGTTCGGCAAAACTCCACTAACATTGACAAACGCATCCTGAGGCACTGAACCAATGACATTAGCTTGCAGGCTAAATGTCAGCGGTCACATAAGCTAATACATTGTAAATATAAGCAATTGACTTTTTATAAAAGGTTGCCATGTTGGTGTCCATACAGACTGTAGTGATGAACACCGGGCTTTCAGACTCACTTTAGTTTTGAGGCCACATTTGCACTTGATGGTGGAGGTGAGAGAGCAGGGTCCACAGCGGCCTTCATGGCACATGTTCTCACACACGTGGATGGTGTCTGCAACAGGGCGATGATGTCGACATGAGAAAATTCCTCTCGCTTGCCTGCGACACTGTGATTTTCACCTGAACAAACCTGACCAGGTGAAACTGGTCCTTGTCAAAACGGCCCACCTTACATTACATTACATTACATTACATTCATTTAGCAGACGCTTTTATCCAAAGCGACGTACAGTAAGTGCATACAGAAAGGTCATCGAAGTAACTACAGAACAGATAAGAAAGCACATTCTTCCCATACAGTAGCAGCTATCCCTAGTAATGAACACAATGCAGTTCAAAGTGAACTGGGTAAATCAGCTCTAATACAATTCTATTCTAACTATTATAAACATGACTATCTTGAGTACACAGTTCAACAAGAGCACAAACCATGAGGTCCTAGATAAGTATTAGTCCAGGTGGAGTCTGAAAAGGTGCGTTTTCAGGCCACGACGGAAAGTAGGCAGGGTTGGCATGGAACGTAGGGGAATGGGAAGTTCGTTCCACCACTGGGGAGCTAGGGTGGAAAAGCTCCGCAGTCGGGACGAGCGAGTGCCATTTACACGGAGGGGGGGAAGTGCAAGTCGCCCTGCAGTAGATGAGCGAAGCGGTCGAGCAGGAACATAGTTCTGGATCAAGTCCTGCAGGTAGACAGGGCCTGTCCTATTGGCTGCAGTGTAGGCCAGGGTCAGAACTTTGAACCTGATCCTGGCTGCAACTGGCAGCCAGTGGAGTGACCTCAACAGGGGGGTGACATGTGAAAATTTCGGGAGGTTGAACACAAGCCGGGCAGCTGCGTTCTGGATCAGTTGGAGAGGCAGGATGGCGCAGGCCGGTAGGCTTGCGAGCAGGGAGTTACAGTAGTCCAGGCGTGAGGTGACCATGGTCTGGACCAAAAGCTGGGTGGAATAGGTGGTCAGGTACGGTCGAATCCTCCTGATGTTGTACAGGAGGAACCTGCAGGACCGTGCCGTCGCCCTGATCTGGTCTTTGAAGTTCAGCTGGTCGTCCAGGACCACCCCCAGGTTCTTTGCAGAGCGGGAGGCAGCCACCACGGTCCCGTCAACGGTGATGGAGAGGTCAAGTAGCGGGGAGGTTTTGTGTGGCATGAAGAGGAGCTCTGTCTTGTCGAGGTTGAGCTTCAGGTGATGGGTAGTCATCCACTCAGAGATGTCGGCCAGACAAGCAGATATCCTCTCCTTCACCTGTTGGGTAGAGGGAGGGAAAGAGAGGAAGAGTTGAGTATCGTCAGCATAACTATGGTATGAGAAGCCATGTGAATTGATTACTGAACCAAGGGATTTTGTATAGATGGAGAACAGCAGAGGACCCAGTACAGATCCCTGCGGGACTCCTGTAGACAGGGGATGGGGTGCAGACACAGAACCCTTCCAAGAGACTTGGTAGGTTCTATCAGTGAGGTACGATACAAACCAGGAGAGGGCAGTCCCAGAAATGCCCATCTCAGAAAGTGTGGAAATCAGGAGTTTGTGGTTGACCGTGTCGAACGCTGCAGACAGGTCAAGTAGAATCAGGACAGAGGAGAGGGATGAGGCTCTGGCAGCGGAGAGCGCCTCAGTCACGGCCAGGAGAGCAGTTTCTGTGGAATGTCCGGTTCTGAAGCCGGACTGATGGGGGTCAAGCAGGTTGTTCTGGTGGAGAAAAACAGACAGTTGGTTATGGACAGCTCGTTCCAGAGTTTTGGACAGGAAGGGCAAAAGAGATACAGGACGGTAGTTCCTGACATCAGAGGGGTCTAAACTAGGTTTTTTTAGGAGTGGGGATACACGGGCAGTCTTAAAAACAGCAGGGACATGGCCACAGGTTAGGGAGGTGTTGATAATAGTGGACAGATATGGAACGAGCTCAGCAGATATTGACTGGAGGACTGCTGACAGGATGGGGTCCAGCGGACAGGTGGTCGCGCGATGGTGCGTCACAAGTTGGAGCACATCTGCGTCCTCCAGAGTCTTGAAGGACGACAGCGTGGCGATAGGTTCGGTACGGGGGATGTGGGGTGTCACCTGAGGTGTGAAGGAATTGCGAATCATGGCCACCTTCCCCTCAAAGTGGGTCAGGAAGTCATCTGCAGAGAGGGAGGAGGGTGAAGGGGGTGGAGGGGGGGTAAGGAGGGAGGAGAAGGTGGAAAAGAGTTTCCGTGGATTAGACACACATGCATTAATTTTAGTCTGAAAAAAAGAAGTCTTAGCCGATGTAGTTGCAGCTGTGAAGGCTGCCAGCAGAGTGTGATAGGAGGCCAGGTCATCTGGGGATCTGGATTTCCTCCACTTTCTCTCAGCGCCTCGCAGTATGGTTCTGTTGGATCTGAGAGAATCTGTCAGCCACGGGGAAGGGGGTGATGGTCAAGCTGGTTTGGAGACAAGCGGACAAAGTGAGTTGAGAGACTGAGAGAGGCAGGAGTTAAACATAGAGGTGGCAACATCAACATGCATATTAGCAAAAGACGCAGGAGGAGGAAGTATAGAGAGAGCGGAAGTAGTGAGAGAGGAGTACGAGAGGGTGCGGAGATTTCTCCTGAACATAACAGTGGGTGGGTCGTTAGTAGGGTTGAGGGAGAGCGGGAGGGAAAGAGAGAATGAAATAAAGAAATGGTCCGATACGTGGAGCGGGGTCACCGTGAGTTCAGATGTGGCGCAGCTCCTGGTGAGTACAAGGTCAAGTTGGTTACCTTGTACTCACCAGGAGCTGCGCCACATCTGAACTCCACGTATCGGACCATTTCTTTATTTCATTCTCTCTTTCCCTCCCGCTCTCCCTCAACCCTTCAAAGCGGATGCATCCCTACACCGTAACATTTTGCATGTCCGCAAAAACAAATGCTGATTCGTTTAGCTTTGCCCATGGCTGTCACATTTATTTACACATACTTTAAGGTCAATTCAGAGACCCAACAGCGATACCCCAGCTATCTTAAAACTTTTCTTAAAAAATTGTACGTATTGGTAGAAATTGGTCAATTGGAGGCGACAATTCGAGTCAACATAACCACTGACCTGTAACATACGTGTAACAGCCTAAAACAATTGGCTTGCTGAAAACCAGAAGCACTAGAGATAGAGCCTATTGAGAAACCTGCTGTGGCGCTACATCTAGGTATTAAGTATTAAGAAACCCCTATTGCTGCATAGCAGCCGCTACTCTCCGACTCTCACCACTGGACCCGCAGGGCAGGGGTTTTCCACAGGTCTTCCCGCAGGAGGGGACGGGGTCCATGCAGCTGCGCCGCTCAGAGTAGCCCAGCTCCAGCAGCTTGGAGAGGGGAGTCTGGCCGCAGGGGCAGTTGCGCACCAGCCTTGGCAGCTGGGGGCAGGACGGGCATGGCCCTCCCTGCAAAAAAAAAAAAAAAAAAAAAAAAAAAAAAGACAGCATGTCTGAGACAAAAATGAAAAATCGGTTCATGGTCAGTCCGGTTTTTCTCGATTGACCGCCTTGCTTAAATAATAAAAATGATGTTGCAAACACTAGCTCATGCAAATGTTATGGATAAAAAAAAAAAAAAAAAAAAAAAAAAAAAGGTCTGCACCAGAGGTGAAAAAGCAGTTCAGGAAAGCATTTTTTCCAATGGATTTGGATTTGCTAATTAGCATTTTCTAATCAAATGGGATGGGAGAACTAATTAAAATCAATAGTGATGGAATGGAAAAGAAGAAAAAACATGGCAGGATTTTTTTGCTGAATCTGAAATTGAGCATCCAGGACTCATAGACTGTGGACTTGCAGACTTCAATTGACGTATTTCCGTGGGCACAGTAAGTCTGGCAGACTGCAAAAAGGGGCAGGCAGAGGTGCGAAGAGACCGCATAAGAAACACAGAAACACTGTTTTCACAATGGGTCGGCCCTAAGCACTGATGAACTTGACGAGAATGTGCCTTTGAGTCCAGGGGCCACATGTATAAAACTCTAAATAATAAAATGCGTAAAATAACGCTCTGGGTGAAAGTCAGAAATCTGCTTTAAAAAAGTATTGCATTTTCTACCTCTGCCTTTCGGTCACGGTGTCGCCATACCACACGGACTCCAAACATTGTGTACGTATGGTGTGCAGAGAAACGCAGATTCTCACAGCACGTGTTATATTATACATCCAAATTTCTGCGTGGAAACTCGCTTACGCGGCATTTTTCTGCTCAGCACTGTTTATACATGTGGCCGCAGGAGTCTGCGAATCCAGAGAATGGAATTCAGCCTTACTTTCTGACCCCTGGACTTTCCACCGCTGTGGCCGTATTACAGAAACATCATAACTCTGGAATCCTATCTTATCTGTGTAGTAACCATAGTAATTTGAGTTAGGAACTGATTTAGGCAAATAGCCATTACAGAACAAAAGTTCTCAAGTCCATTTTCCTATCCTAACTCCAGATACAAAAAGTGTATTACAGAAGCATGCTAAACTTGCCAAAATCCCAAATAAAGTGTCCTAACTTTACGACAACCCTGGCGGTGTCGTAACTTCATTGTTGTTAGCAGTTGGAATGAAAAAGATAACATTCACTAACACTAGCTAGCTTTCTAACTCCATAACTTTAGTGGTTGCTCTTTTATTACTTTTGGAGAATGAGGGAAATGTCAATAAGCGGCATTTAATTGTGGAAAGGCTTAGGGCAGACCCGAACGACGTGTTGCGGTTTACGCCACGTTCTCACAGCGAGCAACTTGGTCGCTGGGTCGGTCAAGTCTACTAAGCTTCCCGTTGTGTCATCCAAGTCAGCTCGTTTTAATGAAGAGAAACGGCAGTAGCCTACATATAACAAAGACATATTTGCAATGCATCCTATTCTTTATGTAATGACACTCATAATTATGTGTTCTTGCTAGCTAGCGATAGGCTATATCTATCTTCGTCACAAGCTATCGATCTTTATCTATCCATCTAGATACACAGATACATCGATACAGATAGATAGATAGATATATAAAACTCAACATGTAGTTTGGGCTCAATGTGATATTGGTAGAACAAGCCACATATATCCTTTAAGATTATGTTATGACACTGACAATTGTAATTATATAATTATCCTCCATTGCTGCAATTTGAGTGAAATCGGGTGGAACAATTATTCAAGAAATGGTTTCGTGTCGGTTGGAGAAATATGAAGTGTGAAACTCTGATTGGCTGTTGAGGCCGATGGTCGCTAAAAAGTTAAACTGCAGGCAACATTTATCGGCCGATTTTGGTCACTCAGTTGCCTAGTTGCTCAGGTCGCTGACCGTCGTTCAGCTTCATAGAGAATGAATGGACTTCCAGCAACTGGGCGACCGAAGTTGCTCTATGTGAGAACGCAGCGTTAGTGACAAAACACTTATTAGTGTAGCAGATAAATAAGTGATTCCCTTGCCATGATTGGGGTTTACGGTAGGACCGCCCCTTTTTGCCCTTGAGTTCTGGGCGAGAGACCCCTTTGCTCTGCCCAGTCGTTGATGAGGTCTGCCGGGGTAGGTCACAATGTTTAAGCACCCGTTAAATTTGTATGATTTCACGTAGCGAATGTCACATTTAAGTTATTTTGTTCATATTATTTGTATTATGTACTACTTGTCTAACATATGTAGGTGTCATTATGTTTATGTTGAGCTTTTTATTTATTATTTGACAAACTGGTTAGAGATTAGCTAACGTTAGCCGATCAGATATTGCTAGGCTAATCTCACGTTTCTTGTAGCCATGCTGCAGGGGCTTCATGTACCGCAAGCTGGAAGGGTCTGACTGCATATTGGTTCTGTTCAACAGGTACAATGTTTATTTTGTGTGTATTGTTCATGTATATTGTATGTTAATTGTTCAGGGCCCAGTCGTTGATGAGGTCTGCCGGGCCATGCTGCAGGGGCTTCATGTACCGCAAGCTGGAAGGGTCTGACTGCATATTGGTTCTGTTCAACAGATCAACCTCACAATAAACGGCAGAAAGCCAAAGAGAGCGACGACTGTGGGCATTCTTGATAACACAACGCAGAACGAGAGTACTACCGCTACAACTGGTGCCGTGTCCCGTCCTTCTGGAATCTGGATCGCCCGTCGAGGGAACGCCGTTCCAGAAGATTGCCGTGGTCGCTAGCCAGATAAGCACGTGGAGTTAACGTTGTACTGTATTTAGCCACAAGAGGGCGCCAGTGGCTTATTTTCTTTGAGTATCCCCCGTGAGAAGTATTATTGAAGTACCATATAAGTTTATTTTTCTCTTTGAGGTTGGGAGTTTTTTTCTTTTCATGGGGACAGTAGTATAATAGTAGATTGTATCATTTGTTATAATACAACTGAGATGAAGTTGTATTATGGTTAGTATAATATAGAAGATTTAGGAATATAATAAGATTTCTATAGCAGTTTCAAGAGGGTACTGTAGTGACCTAGGTGTCACTCATATTTTTTTTCTCTTCAAATGTGTATCAGTGATTAGTTTTTTTTTACAAAATCGGTTTCCATTAGAGGGTGTCCATGGTATAGGACTAACATTAACATTTATTAGTGATACCATTGTCTTATGTGTATATATTTGCATTTCTCTATTGATTTTTTTTCTTTTTCTTTCATTGCTCTCTATAAGTGGGGTTAGACATGGATACGTTGAGCTTTCCTTTTAGTGCCGGTAGAGGTAGGGGCCTATCCGCAGTAGCAATGTCACCAATGTCAGTGGGGAGGGGGTTGTGTAAGCTTCCAGTTACGTCCACGCCCATACCTATGCCTAGACTGGAGGAGACAGAAGGGTTGGGCAGCACTACTGAGTTTTGTCATGTAAAGCCAGTAGCCGAGTCGGCTTCACTACAACCAGGAACAAGGGAGGTCCCTATTGATCTTATGGTGAACATGGCACAGCAGATTGGTCATTCCATTGGAGAGGTCATTGCCTCTCGCTTAGAGTCAAGAGCGAGTGGTAGCAATGTGGATAGGAATGCATCCAGTTCTGGAGGTATAGATATGTCTAACCTGAGCTTAGTGTTGAAGTCTGATATAAGGGAGCCAGCTTATTTCAGGGGGGATGGTTCAGATAAATGCACTCTTGGTGAGTGGGAGAAGCTTATGACTATGTACATGCGTAAGAAAGGCTTCAGTGTGCTTGAGCAGTCCGAGGAGGTCTTGAGCAGACTGATGGGGAGGGCAGGAGAGGTAGTCAAGGTAGGCTTGCGTAGTAAACCAAGCACTGACTTGAGCCAGGGCCCTGACCCCATTTTTTACATCTTGAAGCAGCATTTTAGTGATGTCACCTTCTCAAGCATGCCCCTTGCTGATTTCTATACCACTCTACCCCAGAAAGGTGAACAACCGTTTGACTACTGGCTTAGACTCAACAGAGCTATGGAAGTCTCAGAAGAGTCTGCAAAGAGAGAAAATGAGAGGATTGAGAATCCGTCTCGTCTGCTAACAGTCATGTTAATTCGGCACTGTCCAGACCCCAAGCTGTCCCTCATCTTCAAGTGTAGACCATCACACCAGTGGACTGCTGCTGATGTTCAGGAGAGGTTGGACGAGGGTAGGAGAGAACGGAGGATCTCACACCCAGCCGGGGTGTTGCCTCCTGTGGTCACAAGTCTTAGGCAGGAGGTTGGTGCTGCCGTAAGTTCCTACCACGCCTGCTGTTGGGCCGGCTCTTCAGCAGTATAACCCAGGGTCGTCACCAGTCCAGTCTCCATCCCGCAGAGTTCTACTGAGCCGATGGACCGTATCTTGACACTATTGGAGCGTGTACTAGTGCAGAGACCACACCAGCCTAACCGTCAACCCCGTGGGGGGAATGGAAACAGAGAAAGGGTTTCTGGGCCATGTCAGGTGTGTAGTAGTACTGAGCATGATACTCGCTCCCACTGCAGAGACAATCGCCTCTGTTTTCTCTGCTTTGGCTCTGGTCATGAACGGTGGCAGTGTCCCAAGGCTGGAGCTCAGCAACCTAAGGATGGAGTGGCTGCGGCCTCTGGTGGCCGGCAGCAGGGAAACTAGATGGCCCACATGTGGAGGGGACTAGTGTAGGGCCAGTGAAGATGTCCCCAGTGAATGATGATGTCGATTTAGAATCTGTTTACTCACAGTTTTGTGTTTCTGTTGAGGACAAGTCTCAAGTGATATTCCAGAACACACAGAAGTTGAGCTCACATGACAATCTGATATACACTACTGTTTTAGTCCAGGGCAGTGTAGAGCTAAAAGCCATGGTTGATAGTGGTTCCATGGCCTGCACTTTGAGTTCACGTGCCCTGTCCCTGCTTGAGAAAGCTGAGGTACTTACCCCTGATACACTGTCTCCTACGTCAGTCACCTTGGTTGGTTGCGGTGGACTGAAGACGAGCCCCCTTGGAGTGTGTGATCTCCAGATGGAAGTGTTTGGCTGCAGCGTCTTAGTTCCGACTCTCATCGTTGACGGACAAGGTGATGACCTTATATTGGGCAGTAATGTCATCAAGCATCTTATTCATGTGAAGAACACGTCAGGAGACTATTGGGAGAGGATGTCTAACTCAGATCAAACCGATACGGAGGGAGAAACCTTACTGCAGCTCTTGTCATGTGTGGAAAAGTGGAGAGAAGGAGACATGCCAGAGAAGGTGGGAACTGTCAAACTCAAACATGCTGTCTCGCTGGAGCCCATGCAGGAGCACTTGGTGTGGGGCAGGCTATCCAAGGGTGCGTGTATCTCTGCTGGTAGCACAGTCGTAGTTGAGCCAAGCGAAGCACGCACAGCACCGAGAACTGTGTTAGTGGGGAGGGTTGTGACACCGTTATGGGGAGATGGATGGGTCCCAGTAAAGGTCATTAATCCCTCATCCAAGCCAGTTACTCTGAGGCGCAACTGTAAGCTTGCCGATGTGTACCCCTGTGTTGCTCTGGAAGACTTTGACTCTGACTATTCCTACATGACTGAGAGACAAGCGACTGATGTGCAATGCAATGTAGCCAAAGCTGACAGTCAGTCTGTCTGTGGCAGTGAGAAGAGTTTGACTGTAGGCAGTGACTGTGCCCCTCGAAGACCTAGTAGCTCAGTGTTAGGTGACTTAGGACTGCAGGAGATCGACGTTGACTCTAACCACTTGTCTTCATACTGGAAAGGGAGGTTAGTTGACTTACTAGCCAGATATGTGTCAGTCTTCTCACGTGATAGTATGGACTGTGGAAAAGCTAAAGGGTTCATACACCGCATCCACCTCAGTGACACGAAGCCCTTCAGGCTCCCATACCGTAGGCTCTCTCCCTCTCACTACGAGAAGCTGTGTGAGGCCTTGGATGAAATGGAGGAGCGTGAAATAATCAGGAAGTCGACGAGTGAGTACGCATCCCCCCTTGTCATGGTGTGGAAGAAGAACGGCGATCTGAGGCTGTGCACCGACTTCCGTTGGCTGAACGCACGCACAGTCAAGGACGCACATCCACTCCCTCACCAGGCAGATGCTTTGGCAGCCCTTGGGGGCAACGTGTTCTTCTCGACGATGGATCTGACCTCAGGCTACTACAACGTGGAAGTCCATGAGCAGGATAAGAGGTTCACGGCATTCACATCACCATTCGGGTTGTACGAGTACAACAGACTTCCTCAAGGGTTGTGCAACAGTCCGGCGACCTTCATGAGGATGATGATGGCCATCTTCGGTGACCAGAACTTCTTGAGCCTGCTCTGCTACCTGGATGATGTCCTCGTCTTTGCTCCGAATGAACAGCTAGCCCTGCAGCGGCTTGAGATGGTCTTCGAGAGACTCAAGGTTCACAACCTGAAGCTGTCCCAGAAGAAATGCCACTTCATGAAGCCGTCTGTCAAGTTCCTGGGGCACATCGTGAACAAGGATGGGGTCTCCACAGACCCAGAGAAGGTCCGGGCTATGGTCACAGTCACGGAGCTGGATCTTATGGAGGATGGCACGGGGATCCCTTCCCCGTCTAAGATCAAGTCCTTTCTCGGGATGGTTGTCTTCTATCAGCAATACATCAAGGGCTGTTCTCGCATTGGGAAACCCCTGTTCGACCTCACTTCGGGTATGAAGAAGCCACGGCATGGTAAAGGCCGGAAGAAGCTGAAGGCGGACAGACAGTTGACCTCTGCTGATTGGACCCCTGAGTGCAGTGAAGCATTCAACCTCCTGAAGCAGGCACTACTGGAGAAAGTCACGCTGGCGCACCCAGACTTCTCCAAGCCCTTCCTGCTGTCTGTAGATGCCTCTAGCAACGGGCTCGGAGCGGTGCTCTCTCAGGTGCGTGAGGGTGAGGACGTCGCACGACCAGTAGCCTTTGCCAGCAGGTCACTAAACTACGCCCAGTCAAGATATCCTGCACACCAGCTGGAGTTCTTGGCGCTCAAGTGGGCAGTGTGCGACAAGTTTAGCCACTGGTTGCGGGGTCAGTCATTCACAGTGTGGACGGATAACAATCCGCTGACCTACATCCTCACCAAACCGAAGCTGGACGCTTGTGAGCAGAGATGGGTAGCGAAGCTTGCTTCATACAACTTTGACATCCGATACATCCCAGGCCCCAAGAATGTGGTGGCAGATGCGCTCAGCCGTGAGCCCTTCGTACAGCCCAGTGTGTTCCACCGACTCACACGAGTCCCGTATGGTGCGCTTCTGGAGGAAGCAAAAGCCCTGAACACTGACTGTGTCCAAGATGTGTTCCGCTGGTCGTGTCACCCCTTCGAGACAGATGGGAGAAGTCGTTGTCCTGGAGCTGGGCCCTCCATGGACGCTGGTGAGAGATGTCGTTCTGGAGCTGGGCACTCCACGGATGCTGTGGCCGCTAACTGCACGGCTGTGATTGGGTCTCAAGGTCCATACATTACGCCACGGGAAGTGTCTGCAGTCCTGAGCCGATGTCGGTCCCAAGACGAGTATGTGTGGCCCCACGCTTACCTGCTCCCGCAGCTCACCCAGAGTTTGCAGCCGTCACCACAGTCTGAGGTCCATGCTCTGTCCAGACAAGAGCTGATGGAGATGCAGCGTGCTGACACCTGTCTGAGTCGAGTCCTCTTCTTTGTTGAACGGCAGCGGAGACACTCTAGAAGAAAGCGTACACATGAAGCAGTGGACGTGCTCCGCCTCCTTAGACACTGGGGGAGACTGTCTGTCAAGATGGGTGTGCTGTACCGTGTCTCCAGGGACATCATCTCAAGAAAGAAGTCCTCCCAGTACGTGGTCCCCGCCACTCTGAGGGAGAAAGTGCTCCAGGGAGTCCATGATGAGGCTGGCCACCAGGGGCAACAGCGGACACTCTCTCTCGCAAGGCAACGCTTCTACTGGCATGGACTGGACAAGGATGTGAAAGAATATGTGCGATGCTGCAGGAGGTGTGTCTTCAGCAAGACACCAGAGCCGGAGGCAAGGGCCCCCCTGGAGAGCATTGTTACGACGAGACCACTTGAGCTAGTCTGCATAGACTTTTGGTCGGCGGAGGATTCGTCCAACAAGTCAGTGGATGTGCTCGTGGTAACCGACCACTTCACCAAGCTGGCCCAGGCCTACCCCTGCTCCAACCAGTCAGCGAAGGTAGTAGCGCGGCAGCTGTGGAACAACTTCTTCTGCACCTATGGTTTCCCTGAGCGTGTGCACTCTGACCAAGGCGCCAACTTCGAGAGCAGTTTAATAGCCGAGATGCTCCAGGTTGCAGGGGTCCAGAAGTCGCACACAACGCCGTACCACCCGATGGGAAATGGGTGTGTGGAGAGGTTCAACCGGACTCTTGGGAACATGATCCGAGCCCTGCCGCCGAAGGCCAAGCACAGATGGCCACAAATGCTGAAGGCTCTCACGTTCTCATACAACTCCACGGTGCATGAGACGACCGGCTATGCACCATTCCATCTGATGTTCGGCAGATGTCCCAGGTTGCCGGTCGACATGATGTTTGAGTCGGTCTTTCAAGATGAGCAAGTTGCTGACTACGATGCATATGTGCAGGCTCTCAGGCGTGATCTGGCAGAGGCCATGAAGATCGCTCGAGCATCAGCTGGTAAGCAGCAGAAGAGGCAGGCAAACCTTTATGACAGGAAGCTGAAAGGTGCTCCTGTGGATGTCGGAGACAGGGTGCTTCTGGCCAATAAGGGCGAACGAGGGAAGAGGAAACTGGCGGATCGGTGGGAGGGCCATCTCTATGTCGTCACTGAGAAGAACGAGGGTGTCCACACGTTCAAGATCAGGAACAGTGAGACAGGGGTAGAGAAAGTGGTCCACCGCAACCTGATTATGCCAGTGAACTTCCTGCCTGTCCAGGATGGGTCTGAAGCGGTTTCCTGTGAGACAGACATCACCGACGATGTTGAAGACCCCCGTGAAGATGTTGTGGAAGTGGCTGCGACTGGTAGGGACTCTGATGACAGGACAGTAACGTGGGTCTCTGAGCTACCAGATCCCGAAGAAGATCAGTCAGATGCCTCAGAGGATGTCCACTCTATGGATGGGATGATGACGGACCGAGAGACGGACAAAGATGCTTCTTCCAGTGTAGCTACTGACACTGTGTGTACCACTGACCCCGTACCTCGGACTCCGCCACACGTAGACACCCAGCATAGCTCTGACATGAGTCCTTCAGTGTGTTTTAGCCCCTCACAAGGTCCTATTGCACCTCTGGCAAGTGCACGTGCTTTAGATAGTCGCTCTAGATGTGGGAGGGTGTTGAGGCCTGTTAGGAGACTCATAGAGTCTATGCCAATGAATGTTTTTGTAGGCAAGTGATGTCTTTTCCGTTAGGATAGGTTCTCCTTAGTAGTTGTTGGAGAGCGAAGTGATTGCAGTGTATGATGGGTGTGTCCATTGGGTGTTTAAGTTACTGTGGTAATAATGAGTTTACTTGCTGTATCTGACTTGTAACCGGCATGTCAGCCTATGAAGTGTTTAGGGGATTAGCTACCCTCATTCTCTTCTAATCCTTTAGGGATAGTCTTAGGACTGGACAGTTCAGTTTCTCAGTTAACCCTTTCACACGTAAGTTCCAAAATATTTTCAACGGCCCAAAAGCGTGGGTTATTTTTTGTCTGCTACAGCTGTTCTAGAATTCGACTGTTACGTCACAGCACTAGCCTTCGGTTGAATGCGGAAGTACAAGATGGCAGCACCGCATACCAATATTAGCCTACTGCCGGATTATTTTTGAAAATGCGTTTTTCGTCAATTATTTTGATCACGGATGAGTTTACCCGTGATGTAAAACATTGTAAAGTGTAATCGCTATAAGATTGTGTATATTATATTTTCTGTCAGCCCGTAGTTGGCTCATTTTGACAGCTTGGTTAGCACTGAAGTTAGCAAACTGTAGCTAAATCAACGTTATAGGCTAGGGGGTATTTGCTGCTTACGTTACTTCTGTGAAAGTGTGAACGTCTGCATAAACAAATAAATGTAAATGTTGTAAAGATGTTTCTTTGGTACAATGTTTTTGTGGAACAGTGTGTTTAGTCCTAGGGTTAGCCCACAGGTTTATTGTTGCGTCATTCGTAAATAGACGATGTAAGCGAGATCGTCGGTATAATACAGCTAGCTACGTAGTAACCCATATGCGTACACTGCAAATTAAACTAGATGACTATTCGGATAACAACTAACGTTGACATAGTAACATTTGCATTTCAGTACAACAATAAACGACTCGGTACCGCACTGGAATCATGTTTGCACTTTTACATTAGTAAATTGTTAGCTTGTGAGGTTAAAAACCACCAAACTGCTTAGCTTGCTCAGTGTTGATGTAACGAAGATATTCGATGCACAGCAATGTGTCATTTATCGTTCATTTCAGCTTCTGAAATCGCAAGTTGATGGTTTATTTTCCATAATATGCACACCTCTGTGACGTGTCTGTTTAGCCGGCAGTAAACCATTGTGACCTCATTCTCAACGGAGCGTTCCAGTGAAACGTTCTAATCTAATCTAATCACACGGGCTTTCTAATAACGATTAAGTCTGATTTATCGACCTGTGAACACATTTACGCTCAGATCAGTGGTTTACGGAAGTTTGATTAATCACATGTGAGATTTTTGTACGCAAGTTGGTACGCTCAAATATACAGTATGTTAATTTTTACGACCATATTGCTAAATGAGGCCTCATGTGTCTAAATTGTCACGTATGTTTTTTTAGCCAGGGTATTTTTTGCAGTTGTTTTTCTTAAGTCTGGAACTTATTTATTTGGATGGGAGTAAGATTATTTGCACAATTGTTTAGGAGCGGTTTTCTACACCCCAGTGATGATTTAACAGCTTGGACACACATTCATGCCACACCACTGCTGAAGTAACGTGTGTGTGTCTGTGTGTGTGTGTGTGTGTGTGTGTGTGTGTGTGTGTGCGTGTGTGTGTGTGTGTGTGCGTGTGCGTGTGCGTGTGCGTGTGCATGTACATGTGTATGTGTATGTGCATGTGTGGGTGTGTTATGCAGTTGTAGAGTCCTGCTCAGTGCTGAGAGATTCTGGAGTGCTTGAGTCTGGAACATACATTATTGACCCTGATGGTCCTGGGCAGGAACAGAACCCATTCCGTGTCTACTGTGACATGGACTCTCAACCAGGGGCCGGTAAGTCTCACGGATTTACAAATCGTTGTGTTGTTATGTATTTGTCCAACAGACAACATGATTGGACTGTACCAGTGAATAATGGGTAGATATGCTCTGTTGATGGAAGATTTAATCTCAATATAGTCCCAGTTTGGGGTTGTGCTTCATTCATGTATCCACGAATACCAAGTGATGTCACCAGTCTTCCTCTTTCCTGCTTTTGAACATTTTTGTGTAGTCCGTATCTTGTTGTCAGTTTTGAATTCATTTTCCTGTGGGGGTTAAGTCATTCTACTGCAACCATGGGTCGCTTTGCTTGACTGGTACATAGCAACCTTGTCTTAGTGAATTTGTTGTGTTTTAAATTTTCTCATTGCAGCTACAAAAAAACAGTAATTTATTTGCACTAACTCCTTTTTTTAAGTACAATGTGACCAAACATTGTACATATTGGACTTGTAATTTCATTCACAACAGACTACAATTTGTGTGATGTTAGAGAGATTTATCGTTCTAGTTTATACTTGAGATTTACCTGTAGGTAGATATTTTATGAAAGTGCTAGTGATATCTTCTAGCCAAAGCAGCGAGAAAGCCCATTCTCTTTTCTCTGATTGGTCATTTGCCATATTTTCTGATTATTGTCATCATATCAAACACACTTATTAGCATTACCATGTTGTGCTGGAAACCCAGGGAACATGGTCTTTTTCACATAATGATAATCAGGGGCTTCTCACTTCATTTTACCTGGACACAACAAGAGCATTATCGTTAAGGCTCTTCTGTAGTCCAGTTATTCAGTGATAAGCTATGGATGATCCTGTAGGTATTAACTTCAATTTCTGTGTGAATATACACTGGCTTTGTTTATAAACATACAAATATAAAAGAAGACATTTAGAATTATTAAAATGTGTATTGAAATTAGGGATGCACAATATTGAAATTCCGGGGCCATTATCAATAACTGATATTTGTCTGGCCATGTTGGCTAGTACCAATGCTGATACTGCCATGATTTGCATTATAGCACAAATGCAACTGCACATTCATGGATGACATAGATGTGCATAACTTCAAATTATGATAAAGAAGAAAATTATAACAAAATATTTCTTTAAAATATATTTCCCTCCAAAATATACTTCCTTACTTTATTATTAAGCAGTGAGTCTGTGTCGTGAAAGCTACTGAGTCTCAGCATTTCCTACAGAGTTTGGCTGGCAAAACAAAATTTAAATAAGCGGTTCAGATAACTATGAATAGGCTACTTTTTGACTATCACATTTTCACTTAATTTACAGCATCAGTGACACATCAAATACATCACCTCTCTGACGCATGCCTATTGCATCACACCACATCATCTCATCATATTGCCCATAAGCGCAGTATTGGGCTGATACCGATACATTCATTTTAAGTTATTGTTGTCCAATATTCATACAGCTCCAATATAATTGTGCATTCCTAATTAAAGTGATAATTTTTTATTTTTTTTAATGTCAAGTCTGTTCACCCCTAGCATTGTATTTCTGGTGTCATTGTCCTATACTGTATGTCAAGGTGTGACGGTGGTGAGCCACAACTCAGAGTCACGGGTTCGAGTTCGGCCATGTGAGGAGGCTGGCTGCTACTCCCGGGAAGTTGTGTACCAGAATGTATCCCTGCCTCAGCTCAGAGCACTGATACAGGCCTCTCTGTCCTGCACTCAGAAAGTTAAAGTAAGTGGCTACATGCTGACTTATAGTCTGGTTTCACAGTGAATTATTATAGAGCAAAGTGTACCTTTACCTTGTAAAGATGCTAAATCACTTCATATATATTATGCTCTCTTGGGAATGTAAGCAGAAACCAATACAATTTAATGACCTGAATGAGCACTGATTCCTCTGCCTCCTCTTCTGAGAGTATTTTGGGGGACATTTCCATACTTACTGTCTCTTATGCAGGTTGAGTGCCGACACATTCGCTTCCTGGGGGCGCAGTGGGGTTGGTGGACTTCCTGGGATGGGCAGAGAGTGGACTCCTGGGGTGGAGCCACTTCAGGGAGCAGAAGATGCGATTGTGGAGAAAGAGGTGATTGCGTTCATTGAATGAATATTTCCGCCATTCCTGATCAGGAAATGAAAGCCAGTCATGATCATAGTAGTATTTTCTGTTCAAGGAGCAGCATACCATTGTTAATTTGCATACCTATTAAAAACTATATTAAAATTATACAAATATCAAAATTATAACATTGTTGCATTTGTGAGTATTTCATATATAATGGCACTATGGAACTCTTCTTTAATGTTTGTCCTGCAGACACACGGCTACCAATTCTTGAATTTTACAACTTCAAAGAAATTAGAATCTGTGCTTTGTAGGTGACTGTGACCTTGGATTGTCAACATGCAACTGTGATGCCAATGACGAGGTGTGGCGGTCTGATGAAGGCTTTCTGTCGGACATGACCTTACTTCCTTTAAGGGAGGTGCGGTTTGGAGACACCAGAGATGTTCCTATGGAGGTGGCTTTCCACACAGTCGGACCACTGCAATGCAGAGGGCACAGTAAGCAATGATGAATGATGACTCCATGCACAGCCGATAAAACTAGAAGAAATGTTTATTTGAAAAAAAAATCCACAAATGAAAATGTTGGTGAAGCTGACAGCATTATTTGAGTTGACATGATGCATCAATTTAAATGAGTGTATTACTCTGGCTCCAGATAACAGTCGGCATACTATAAGCAGTCATAATATGACCAAGAAATGGCCTGCAATATTGTTTATGATTCCACAATTATCTTGCCTTTACCTCTGCAGCTATGATATAAAAAAATGTAGTGTACATTTCTTTAACTTTTCATGTAGCAGACAGTTCAAATTTAATCCATATATAAACCCTCAATCACTCAGCATGATCCAAATCAGTATGGTTTGTATCTGAGTCCAGAGTCCAGAGAACCAGTTCTGGTGTCGTGTGCTGCTCTGAAAGAGGCTGGCAGTACCCAATCAGGCCGGTACCTCATTGATCCAGATGGGATAGGGCATGGAGTCTCCCAGTTTGAGGTCTACTGTGACATGACTTCTGACCCTTTGACAGGTAAGACCATGTTATTGCAAACTTCAAATCCTCATTCATCATTCCCGCTACCGAGTTCACGATACATACATGCAGTTCTTTGTTCTACCACAAGTATTGTTCGAAAATACAGTATAGACACACCTGAGAATCATGTATGCAGGTGCTAACAAATAAAGCGTGAGAGCTCAATATAAACGTAACGTCAGTAATAAAGTTTTCTGTGTTGCAAGATGGCACCGTTTTTTTTTTCTACCGCAAGTAAACATAATAAATAAGAACAGGAACAAGGTTTCCATGTGGCTGGTGGTACCATAACCAGTTTTTTTTTGCAGTTTACCATGTCAAATTGGTCACATGTGGCATAAAACCAACTGAAGCTAGTACATACAAAATTAATCATCCTGATATCTGACCCCTTCAAAAACACAGCACTTTAATAAAGTAGTAACCCCACACAAACTTGTGGTGACAGTGGCATTGCGGTGATATTTGCAGTGGGGCTGAAAGAGTGCGTTACTTTTCCGCAGGTGTCACAGTGGTGAGTCACAATGGGGAGGGGCGGCTGCGTGTTTCTCCATGCGAGGAGCCTGGCTGCTACAGCAGGGAGCTGCAGTATGAGGCGGACCTGGTGCAGCTCCACGCCCTTGCTCAAGCCTCCAGTTCCTGCCAGCAGCATGTCAAGGTGAGGCAATGGAAAACCAAAATGGATGCTGCTCTTCTGACTTATTTAAAAATAGATTGTGAAGAGCTGATAACAGACTGCCTTTGTTCTCGTGAAAGGACACTCGGTCATACTCACCAGTGGTACATCCTGCCATGGCACTCATGTTTAAGTTAAGTTAACCTGTGCCTAGGTCAAATCCAAATCATGTCAGACCTTATAGCCTTATAGCCTCCCGAGACCCAGCAGATTTTTCTAAAATATTATTTATTTTATCGAATGGCCTTTGTAGTGTAGGTTTCTCGAGATTCACCCATGCGGGGCAGCAGTATCGTATAACGTTTAGAGAACTGCGCTTGTAACCCAAGGTTGCAGGTTTGATTCCCAGGTAGGACACTGCCGTTGTACCCTTGAGTATGGTACTTAACCTCAACTGCTTCAGTAAATATCTATCTATATAAGTTAATACTTTGTAAAAAGTTGTATAACATTTTTGTATCATCATTTCGTCAAAAATTAATTCCGAGGAGATTACGAGGTCCTTGGGTGAATTAGCTGCACAGAGAATTTTGTTTGTGTACTTCGTCCTCCCCAATTGTTTTAAATTGTTCACCTTGTGGGGGTTTGTAAAATAAAGTAAGTTTTAGTGCATGTTTTCAATTGACCTATACAGTTTTAGTGCACAATGCTTCTGATGACCAGTTAGAATTGCGATGGCTGGTAAAGGGGCATTCAGGGATTTGTACTCCAAAGCAGCTTGTACAGCAAACGTTGTATGTTTCCATAAACTGTACCTTGGAACAGACTAACCGTTTAGTGGTTATTCAAATTATAAACATAAATATCAGTTTTTATATTGTGCTGGTACTTCTTTCTGTACCAGCACAGAAGTCTCAGATTACATACACCATTGGAAATAGTTACAATGGAAAATAAGATGCATGTAATATGTCATTTTATAAAGAATAATCATGTCATATACACATCTACAACTTCAGATGGCTTAAAATCGCTGTACACGATGCTTTGGACTTGTGTACTTTTTTACTTTAGGTCACAAACCATTGTAATGCCAGCAGGTCATCGGAAACATTTGTAAATATTTAAAATATCCTTCACTGCAACAATAAAAACGGTTTGTGCCAATTGAAAGCATACACAAATCTGAAATAATATCAAGACCTCTTTACTTATCAGATTTGATATATTTATATTTGTTTGACATATTTAAAGGCACTTCCTCTACAGCACATGTTAATTACAGTAGGGATCCAAAGTGAGTCATTGCCAGTGTACTTACTGAGGACCTGACATTGCATTGGCTGTTTACATTTTTTTGTCATAGGTTGCCATTCTCTATTTTACATTGTCGTATGTTAAATTTAATTGAATACTGTGCACTGTAATAATTGACACCAGAGGGGTTTTCCATGCAGCTTGACTGTAGGCACACACGCTTTGTTGAGTCCGGCTGGGGCTGGTGGGTGTCCTGGGCGGGGCAGAAGAGGCTGGACTGGGGTGGAGCAAAGAGCAACAGTGGGAGCTGTGCTTGTGGAATGACAGGTGTGTACCAGGCAGGGTACCAGGGATTGACATTCTCCTTGAAACTTGCAAACTCCAGTGGTCACTGGAGGTATTGCAGCCTCTGGCTATTGCTATTGCAGGAAATTTCCCCATTGAAGTCTATTCAAAACTACGAAATTACCCAGGCCAAATTATGCTATTTTGGACAGTTCTTTTTTCTAAAATGTATTCACACCAATTGTTATCAAATGTTTTTCACTCCAATTTGGTCTGCATGCTCCTGGTTCCAAAAAGCCCCATAGTCTAACATGGCAGCCTCCATGAATTGGCTTCATGCGCCAATGAGCAGCTCCCATAGGAATCCATGGAACCGGTAAGCGGAAGGTGTCTCGATTGGTACCAGGTCAGCCGTGCAAGGTCCTACATGCAGTATGGCCCCTTATTCTGAAAATCTAAACATCACCTAAAAGCATTCCTTATTGCACCAAATAAACAAACCAGACCTTCTGTGCAACTGTGACAGCAATGATCACATCTGGAGGAGTGATGAGGGCGTCCTCACAGACAGGAGTGCTCTGCCAGTGAAGGCTGTTCAATTTGGAGACACTAAAGACATCCCGCTGGAAATAGCCTTTCACACCATAGGGAAATTCACCTGCAGAGGAAGGTACAGTCAAGCCGGAAAGTCTGAATACCCCTTTCACCTTCTCCACGTTTTATTACATTACAGACATATTCTACAATAGATTGAGTTCATTTTTTGTCTCAAAATTCTACACAAAATAGCCCATAATGATAAAGTGAAAACATGTTTTTAGAAATTTTTGCAAATGTATTAAAAACCGAAAACTGAAATCTTTAATTTACATAAGTATTCATACCCTTTGCTTTAACATATTTTTAAAGTATCATATATCAAATATTAAATATATTCCTTTGCATGCTGTTACTTCCTGAAGTCTGTGACCCATCAACATCAAAAGACTCTCGATATCTTATTTCCAGGAACTGTTACAAGCGATACTATAAGCTCTCTGCATTTGAATGGATCTCTATGGGAATTGGGGGGTGAGACTAGATTCAGCTGTAAATTACACTGGTACAGTATGGAACACATGGCTGGCTAAATGGCTGTAAGTCATCAAGGGTCTGAGCTATCGAACGAGCCCCAAACCATCACTCTGGATCACTGCAAGGGTTGTTTCTCCTGACTCATTTTCCTATAGAGATCTATAGGAAAATGAGTCAGGAGAAATAACCCTTGCAGTGATCCATCCACATCTACTCCATATCTGGCAACAGAGTGATGGTTTGGGGCTTGTTCGATAGCTCAGACCCTTGATGACTTACAGCCATTTCACCAGTTATGTGTTCCATACTGTTCCAGTGTAATTTACAGCTGAATCTAGTCTCACCCCCCAATTCCCATAGAGATCCATTCAAATGCAAAGAACTTATACTATCGCTTGTAACAGTACCTGGAAATAAGATATCGAGAGTCTTTTGATGTTGATGGGTCACAGACTTCAGGAAGTAACAGCATGCAAAGGATATGCAACCAAATATTTGATATATGATACTTTAAAAATATGTTAAAGCAAAGGGTATGAATACTTATGTAAATTAAAGATTTCAGTTTTCGGTTTTTAATACATTTGCAAACATTTCTAAAAACATGTTTTCACTTTATCATTATGGGCTATTTTGTGTAGAATTTTGAGACAAAAAATGAACTCAATCTATTGTAGAATATGTCTGTAATGTAATAAAACGTGGAGAAGGTGAAAGGGGTATTCAGACTTTCCGGCTTGACTGTATAGTGCACAAATAAGGCGTCGGTTACTTGAAAAGTAATGTAAGCCTTAACAATTAGGCAACAATTGGCTCTGGGTAAATAATATCTGTCTAATTTAATGTGTTACTTTTGTATTAACATTTATGTAATCTCTATTTTCCAGGGTCACCCATTCCATAGAATTGTTTTATGTCACTTGACGCATAGCTGCCTTGGGTTCTTGTTCATTATTAACTCTTCTTGACTTGAATTGGTCTCCCGTACATCTTTGTGCACTTCAATCAACATCTCCAAACAGCAAACGACAGAACTGTCGACACTGAGAGTCTGTGAGTGTCTTCCTCTGACTTAATTTAATACAAGCTCAACTTGCGGACTATTTTGTGAAGAGAAGCAGCAGCTTAACATCACATGTGTTTCTCTGTGCTCTCCTGACTTGGTAGCCGAGGTTGTAGTGATGAACGGCACTTGAATAAAATTTTACGTTCTAAATTGTGAGAAAACAGTTAAAAACATGAAGACAGAATGCATTGCCTTTGTTTCTCCGGACCTCTTCCCATCTCCAATATTATTTAGGAATTTAAAAAAATTATAATAGTACTTTCATTAGTTAGATACAGTTCTGGTCGCCATTCACTTCTGTTAATTAGTGTTATTGCCAGCACCAACACATTGGAGCACAGTGCGAGAGCAGTTTGCATGGTGTCTGTATTCTGTATATGATGCTTCTGACTTTTCCGGAAAACAGACTTCAGGTGAAGTACAAGCAAACTGAGCACGAATGGAAAACCTGCATTGTAAAAAAGCCTACACCACCTAAAAATCTGTACAGAAGCATCATGGTAAAATAGGCTCAATCCTTGTGGTTCATATTATAGAGTTATTTTATATTATTATTAGTAGTAGTAGTTGTAAATGAAGGATATTTTATATAGTGACTGAAATTCATGAGCACCTCCTAATTTTGCAATGGTGGGTGTCAGGACATTCAAGGGTTTGTGGTATAGACCCTTTTACTGTTTGTAAACAACTATGACATCATGCGCGTTATAACTGTACAGGAAAAAGAGGACGTCTGGTCTGCCGAGCTAACGTAGCGAACGTTAGCGGCAGCTATATAACGTTAAATAACTTAAATGTTACCTCAAGTTGACTCCTGTTCACATCACATCAGATATGGTGGTAATGATAGGTGGCTTTACTAGATCCAAGACCGGCATTAATGTTACACCAGTACGGTCTCAATAACTGAAGCGCAAACGTTAGTGTCACTTTGTGAGCAGCACTGGGACATTTACTTAAGTTAGCAAACGTTAAGTTAGCACAAATGCATTTGTTGCTGGTTTTGGGTTTCGGAAAAGGGACAAAAATTTCTCCTCCCTCTAATCTTTCAGGGTACCCGGGTATTACAGGTTCTCCAAGCACATCTTTTCACCATCCTGTCATGGTTCGGCAGCCTCCTTTTTGTTCTGCGATCATCCTTTCGCTTAGTGGCGTCGTCGGGACATTTTATTTGATTTTTTCCACCTCCGTTCCGGTGTTTGAATCTCGCCCGGCAATTATTCCTTTCACCTGTTTCGGTTTTTTTATTTTATTTTACGATTTTCAGTGAGCTACTGTAATTTTTACATTGGTTTCAGTGCACCTCGACCAAACCGCTTGACCGAGGTCAGAACGCATAGTAACGGTTTCTAAAGTATGATTGGACAATTTCTGGTTTGGGGAGGAGCCTAGCGACAGGTCAATTGAGTTTTAAATAATCGATTATTGAGTTTTCTGCATCGAGCCATAATCTTTCAAGAGAGAATCGTGATGCATCTTAGAATTGTTTTTTCCCCCCACCCCTAGAATACAATGACAGAGAAAGTAATGTCCATTAAAGCAAATACACTTGCCAAATGCTATAGTGAGGAATTGTATTAATCTGGGGCTCGATTCACGGACGCGGTTTGCAAAAATGCATCTCTTGCGCATCGCAGCTCATGTCAAACTTTCCTGAAACGAGTCCCAGGCTTTCAGAGGCAAATCTAACCTCTAACCTTTGTCAAAATGGGTAAAGAAATAATTTCAAAGATACTTTAATACCAACTCCTTTAGTAAAGCAATTTAATTGAATATACCCTGAAAAAAAGGATGCCATAGAGAACATGATACCTTGTTAATAAATGTTTGAAGATTTTCAAAACCTTACACAGTAATACCAACACCAAAGTTACATTATTCTTAGAAGTTATATGCAACTACATTATCATCTTAAAGAAACATGGTTTCATATTTAGATATGTGCATAATCTTGATATACGTCTTGTTGCCATACATAAAAACCCCAGCATAATTACATATTCATTTTGCAGAGGCTCTTATCCAGAGCGACTTACCCTCTAGGAGAAACACAAGCGCATTCACCTTATTAACATGAGCAATATTGTAAGCCTTGGCTAACAGCATTGCCAGAGCAGATACAACATCACTAAAGCACTAGTACCTATGACCTATGCTAGCCAAGAACAAAAGTAAATTTTAACCTGAAACTATAAGAATACCATAATTTGATTAAATACAAAGGGTAGGGGAGATACAGTCTGACGAGGTGGGTGTTCAGTCTGCGCCAAAATATAGCCAATGATTCTGCTGTCATAACCACTTTGGGAAGTTTGTTCTACCAAGCTGAGGCCAGTAGAGGCAGGTGTCATGTCTGGGAGAAGCAACCACACAGGGATGGGAAAGCCAGTCGTTTCCAGGTTGTGGCATGATGACATCAGGCTGGGGTGTAGGGTTTCAAGATTGATTGGTGGTATGGTGGAACTGTTCCATTCACTGCCCTGCAGGCGAGTAATAAGAAATAAATATCAAGTGAAGGCAAGAACTCGGCACACTTTATACTCAGTAATCCCCCTCAATACTTCTAGTGGAGCGTAGCCTTCTCACATTGCCAATGGAGGATAAGATAACCTTAGTTCCACAGGTGGTTGGATCTCACCCCTCTCTGAAGGCTGGTTTACCTCTAATATCACTGCTGAAGCAAAGATTCCCCTTTTTTCACCCAAGAGTGATGGTAACTGGTGATTCTCGAGAGGGAAGGGGAGGGAAAAGGCTATGCCATAGCTTGCTAACAGAGCAGCAGCAGACATCTCAGGGAGTCACGTTTATTGCAATCTGGGAACCTATTGACTAAATGATTTAGCCTCTGGGAGCGCTTAGTGCATCTCAAATGAGTAGGATACATTCTATTCAAAGTTGCACTGCCACGCCTTTGTTTGAAATATTTACTGGACAAGTGGGACGTATTTTGTCTGCCGACAGGGTTACGGCAAAAATTCAAATATGGCCCACAGCTTATCCGCTAACGTTACTGGCTAATAACAACACAGCCTATGGAATGGAATGGCAAACTTCAAGGGGAACGCCAGTGTTGTGCTGTTTTTTGACTCCCCTGCATATCTCAACCCCCCTTCATATAAACGTGCTCGTGCAAGCTACGCGATAGGCTATGCTAACTTTTAATTAGTTACTCGACTTATTTTCTTGAACGTTTTGGTCTCTGAATTAGCCGGTTAAGGAGCAATAGTTAAAGGGAAACGCCGGGTTATTTCTTAAACTTCTATATCGATTTTATATGTTAAATGTGAGCCTTGAAGCTTACCGCACTAGAACTGTGCCTCCCGGTTCCCTTGTTTCCAGACGTGGTTAATTCAGAGTCCAAATCGTTCAAGAAAATAAGTGGAGTAAATAACTTTAACGTAATTAATAAAGTAAATTAAGCAGAATGTAGATACTTTCTTTCCATCAGTGACTACTGGATGGCAGACGTAGCCTACGCCGCATCGTATGCTGCAAATAGTAGGCCATTTTACTGCAACCGGGCTACAATTAAATTGTTAACACACGTTAAATTGTGTCATTGTTTTTAATGCAAATGCAATACGTGGCTAGGTAACTATATAGACCTAGTTACATTACCACAGAGTTAGCTTCACAGTTTGGTGTTTATATGTACAATGTTGAATGTTTTTTAATATATATTTTATTAACGTTAGGCAATCTACTGCGAGCCAAATTAGTCTCTTCTGTGTGAAGTTGCATGGTTATATTGTTTTTTATTGGCACATATTTTGTCGGATGTTCTCCTCTACATTTTATGTTTTTCTTTGTTTTCTCAGGCGATTCATAAATTTCGTATCGATCATATCGCCACCGTTACAAAAAGTTTAATTGTAGGCTATTGGTACATCAGTAGCCTACCCATGTGGTGTTTCCCATAGATTCTGTTTACATGCGCACCGCCCAACCGTGATTGGTCAGGCCAATCAGCTTCCGCAGATTCCGACAGGAACTTTTCGTTTCTGCTCACGCCAGCTTTTACATGAGCACTGACAGAGGTTCATATATTCATTATATATTCATTATATATCATATATAGGTTATTGTGAGACACCCATCTCTGAAGAAACAAGATGCCAAGATTTGAAAATGGCATGTGACTGAAATTCATGTCTGTAGCAATGATGTTTTGACAAATCTGATTCCAGTGTATAGTCCACAATGGAACTATAATGTCCTGATGGTGAGACCTAAAAACGGAAAATTGCAATTATTTAAAATCCCATTGTCTCATGCTCACGTACGTTAGATTGTGATGCTGTTTTCCATCCCTGCAGGGTGCATGTATTCATAGGGGAACTCTTTAAAGGCAGATCTCCTTGTGATTTTCTCTCCAATTTCTGTCAGCTTGTTTTTGAACTTTTGGATGGGCTCTCTCATAGGTCCTTCAGAGGCAACTTCCTCAGGGTACTCTCCAAGTGGCACCTGTGAGGGAAGTAATCAGAACTGATGGCCAGGGAAAGACTTGTCTATATGCCAAATGCCAAAACCCATAATTAGGCCATCTGAGGGCATTCACCACAGTGGTGAATCTCATTCTCACTGGAATTTTTTTTTGTTTTGTTCCAGAGAACATTTGAAATCTTAAGTAACTTCAAAGATTCATGAATTTTGAGGTGCAATGGCTGGAGGTTACCAGGTTTTTGTCATAGCGCTTGGCAAAAATGTATTGGTGTTTGCTGGAATTCATGATTCTACTTATCATAACAATATCCCCATGACAAGTAGATGCAAAACAACTCCCTACCATCTAACATCCTCCACCATTATTTCACTGTAGGTATCATTTTCAGCATGAGCACCAAATCCAATGCTGGTATGCGTGGCCAAAAAGCTCAGTTTTGGTTTACTATGATTATAAAAACTGGTTCCTCTCGAAGTTCCAATGCTAAAAATAATTTCAAGTCAATTATATTACTTCTGAAGGAAACCCTGAAAAGAGCAAAACTCTCTGTGTTGTACAAGTACTGCACAATAACTGAGCTGGCTGGCTTTATCTTTCCAAATACTTACAAAGTCATTTGGCACCTGGCTGAGGAAACAAGTCACTTTCATAGCCTCAAGTGTTGTGTCAATGTCCGGGAGAGTGTCCATTATGTCTTTCTCAGTCACATCCTTGTCCTCGGGCACAGGCCTCCTCATTGTTGTCGGTCCATTTGGCATCCATGCATATATATCAAACTGTTTAATGACAGGGGTGAGCAATAAAACCTCACTGGCTTGACAATAGCACAGGGGTGAGCAATAAAACCTCTCACTGGCCTGACAACAGCACAGGGGTGAGCAATAACACATCTCACTGGCCTGAAAATATCACAGGGGTGAGCAATAAAACCTCTCACTGGCCTGACAATATCACAGGGGTAAGCAATAACACATCTCACTGGCCTGACAATATCACAGGGGTGAGCAATACAACCTCTCACTGGCTTGACAATAACACAGGGGTGAGCAATAAAACCTCTCACTGGCCTGACAATAGCACAGGGGTGAGCAATAAAACCTCTCACTGGCCTGACAATATCACAGGGGTGAGCAATAAAACCTCTCACTGGCCTGACAATATCACAGGGGTGAGCAATAAAACCTCTCACTGGCCTGACAATATCACAGGGGTGAGCAATAAAACCTCTCACTGGCCTGACAATATCACAGGGGTGAGCAATAAAACCTCTCACTGGCCTGACAATATCACAGGGGTGAGCAATAACACCTCTCACTGGCTTGACAATAACACAGGGGTGAGCAATAAAACCTCTCACTGGCCTGACAATATCACAGGGGTAAGCAATACAACCTCTCACTGGCTTGACAATATCACAGGGGTGAGCAATAAAACCTCTCACTGGCCTGACAATATCACAGGGGTGAGCAATAAAACCTCTCACTGGCCTGACAATATCACAGGGGTGAGCAATAAAACCTCTCACTGGCTTGACAATATCACAGGGGTGAGCAATAAAACCTCTCACTGGCTTGACAATATCACAGGGGTGAGCAATACAACCTCTCACTGGCCTGACAATATCACAGGGGTGAGCAATAACACATCTCACTGGCCTGACAATATCACAGGGGTAAGCAATAAAACCTCTCACTGGCCTGACAATATCACAGGGGTGAGCAATAACACATCTCACTGGCCTGACAATATCACAGGGGTAAGCAATAAAACCTCTCACTGGCCTGACAATATCACAGGGGTGAGCAATAACACCTCTCACTGGCCTGACAATATCACAGGGGTGAGCAATAAAACCTCTCACTGGCCTGACAATATCACAGGGGTGAGCAATAACACATCTCACTGGCCTGACAATATCACAGGGGTAAGCAATAAAACCTCTCACTGGCCTGACAATATCACAGGGGTGAGCAATAACACATCTCACTGGCCTGACAATATCACAGGGGTGAGCAATAACACCTCTCACTGGCCTGACAATATCACAGGGGTGAGCAATAACACATCTCACTGGCTTGACAATATCACAGGGGTGAGCAATACAACCTCTCACTGGCCTGACAATATCACAGGGGTAAGCAATACAACCTCTCACTGGCCTGACAATATCACAGGGGTGAGCAATACAACCTCTCACTGGCCTGACAATATCACAGGGGTAAGCAATACAACCTCTCACTGGCCTGACAACAGCACAGGGGTGAGCAATAAAACCTCTCACTGGCCTGACAATATCACAGGGGTAAGCAATACAACCTCTCACTGGCCTGACAACAGCACAGGGGTGAGCAATAACACCTCTCACTGGCTTGACAATATCACAGGGGTAAGCAATACAACCTCTCACTGGCCTGACAATATCACAGGGGTGAGCAATAAAACCTCTCACTGGCCTGACAATATCACAGGGGTGAGCAATACAACCTCTCACTGGCCTGACAATATCACAGGGGTGAGCAATACAACCTCTCACTGGCCTGACAATATCACAGGGGTGAGCAATAAAACCTCACTGGCTTGACAACAGCACAGGGGTGAGCAATACAACCTCTCACTGGCCTGACAACAGCACAGGGGTGAGCAATACAACCTCTCACTGGCTTGACAATAACACAGGGGTGAGCAATAAAACCTCACTGGCTTGACAACAGCACAGGGGTGAGCAATACAACCTCTCACTGGCCTGACAACAGCACAGGGGTGAGCAATACAACCTCTCACTGGCTTGACAATAACACAGGGGTGAGCAATAAAACCTCACTGGCTTGACAACAGCACAGGGGTGAGCAATACAACCTCTCACTGGCCTGACAACAGCACAGGGGTGAGCAATACAACCTCTCACTGGCCTGACAATATCACAGGGGTGAGCAATACAACCTCTCACTGGCCTGACAATAACACAGGGGTGAGCAACAACACCTCTCACTGGTTTGACAATAGAACAGCCACTGTGCTACTGCAATTCCTACAGCAATCTCAGACTATATTCTAAATGTCGACAGGACACATGCATTAAGGACGCCTTTATTCAGTGGCCTATCTTGGACAAAATCTGTTTAATCAATTAACATAGCCAAATCATTACAAGCGTAGATCTGTTACAAAGGATATTTGTGCAAAGACTAAGCTTAATCTTGTACTGTGAAATTTACATGGAATATTTCTCGTGCTTGTGACAAAATTCAATATCAATATTACTGTAAGCTTAATTAAAAGGAGAGAGGTAGAGCACTTTAATGACAAAAGTAAAAACATTACAATAGATGATTATCTATGATCTCATCTATATAGTGTTTCTTTCTTGTGGCCTTCTATGAACGTTTCTTGGAGGATACTGTACCTGCCCGTTGTTCACAGCGGCATGTTGGGCTGAGCAGGTGAACATGATCATGGTGATGAATTTAACGGCTTCTTCTCTTGTGTTCAGGATTGAGGGGCAATCTAATGATCAACATAAAATCCGGAATTAAAAAATAATTACCATTGTCTGTTTCTAGAAAGTTGCATTTGGTCTAATTTCAGGGGCTATGCAAAATACCAAGGTGTGTGCCACTGAACTGTAAAGCAGAGATCTTTTAATTAAGTCCAGAAGAAAAAGTTTAGCATTATAAGACGTTGAGGTACATTTTTAAACAATCTGTTGGAAGTTACTGCAATTGTTAATAAATGTGTTATGATGTGCTAGTAATTTCACTGGTCCACTGGTCACAGTGTTTGATTGTTAGTGTTTGGGAGTTTTTTTTCTTCTTTATCTGCCCTTATGTGTGTGTGTGTGTGTGTGTGTGTGTGTGTGTGTGCGTGTGTGTGTGGATTCAGACCCGGTCTTCCCCAATTTACCATCGAGTTTAAACAGGTTGTACATTTTAAAAAAAGCCATTTGTCAATGTGGGCAGAGCTTTGAAGTTATTATGACTGAGGTTACCTTTCTTTTGTAGAAACCCGTAGAGGTATATGAAATTGACCATATCTTGGAGCTCTTTGTCATGGGATATCGCTTCTTCACTTTTATAATATGCGTACACCACTTCATGAACAAACCTGGATATATTAAATAAGTCATTAAATTAAACACGTTTTCATTCATGGTAATTGTGAATTCTTAAATAACGTCACAGAAAAGACACCTCCAAGAAATGAAGCTATTTACTCATATATTGCACCCCAGATGTCCGTGCCGTCATCTCTGTAGTGAAAGTTCTTCAAGTTTTCAACCCCTCTGTGCTTCAAGTTGTCAGGTAGGCAGAGGCTCTCGTAGGTAATGTCCTCAGTTGCCTTCTTTAAGACCTCCCACTGAGCACCGTTCCCAATGGCTGTGTACTGCGTGTGTGAAAATGTTAAATATAGTTTTACATTTTTAGGGTAGCACAAACTTACATTTTCTAATTTTCTAACACGTTAAAAACATTGTAAGCAGTACTCACACAAGGGGAAAAAATAGTTCAACAAAGTCATCATCATAGCCACGTATTAAGTAATAATAGAAGAAGGGTAAAGAAAGAGTATCTTCAGTAATTAATGATAAAAGTTCACGCTTACCTCCATGAAGAATCCACCTTTATTGATGAGGGTGTTTCTGGCAGTAATGTTGATTGGTAAAGTGTACCGACCAGTTGCACGAAGAATCTGTTAACACATACGTAAATGCATCAGTTATACTTGTTCCAATACAAAATCAGTTGATAAATAAAATATGTATGCAACCTAACAATGCATGTCTCTTTTAAACACTCAACAGACCCAGCTGTCACAATGTTCTCAAAGGTGTGAGAACATCTCACATTAATTATACCTTACCAGTACAAGTAGAAGAGCATTTGGCTCGAAACAAAAGCCCAGTAGCTCACTTTGTTTTCTACTGGCTCTCTAGTGGCTAAAAAAGCCACTCTCTTGTCCTGACCAAGAGGAAGAGTGATATTGGGAGATAAGCTTGCTAACTTGAAAGTATTAGGAAATATAAGGTTGCAGAAAATATAGGAAGCGACTACTGTCTATATGGGTGCAAGACATATAGTAGCTACATTGAAAACTAACATTGAACCCTGTTGCCTTAAAACTGACTTGCTGTAGTCGACCATGGTCGGCTAGCAACCACATGTCTCCTATTCAACCAATCACATGCACACACCTCTAATGGAGTACCCTTTTTAAACCAAGAATCGGTCCCCTCTGTGCTGCTCACTGACGCGCTGCTCTTTGTTTACTTGCGGTTTCTGCGTTCAAGTAAATTTGCTATCACCCTCCACCACCCCAGCTTCCATCTGTAGTTTGGATCTGCTTTGGTACAGGGGGTTTCTGGTCATCTCCTGTTTAGCAGAGGGAGATGCCCGTGCTCCAGAGTAGTAGCCTACCTAAAGCAGATCCATTCAGCGCTAAACCAAAATAATTATGCAGCACATTCATTAAAACATTTGAATGTGTGAGTTGTCCTGACAGAACTAAGTTATTCAGCGATTTAGCTAATGATGTAAATAATAATGGCGTAGTGGGAATTGCATGCAATTTCTATATTAATATTGAATGTTAGCCTAAATTATATTAGTTGCTGCAAACATAAACAACTTTCCCATTTTTATTATTGTCTGATTGACAGCTTGCTTCTTGTTTGCTCACTTATCGGTTTGCTACAATTTTTTTTTCTGTCAATGGAAGATAAAAAATAAAGCCGAATGTATAAAATCACTCATAAAGTATAGCTGGCTAATTAGCTATCTAGCTGGTTAACTCTCCTTACACTTGTGCTCCCTTTAATCTATTTTTGTTGTGCACAACTGTGTGGTTACACAAATTCACAAATGACAATGCAGCTGCTGCAGGAACAATCTTTAGACTCGTCCAATACCATGTGCCTGATTACATCACCATTTTACAATTTGCCTAAATTGCACAATAAAAAAATGGACGTTGAGCTCTTAAACCTCTTTATACCAAAATAAGAAGGTAGAAAAGTTAAAAGCACAGGTGTGTTTAGTTTAGTCTTCTGAGTCGTGCATTACGGGTCCAACCCGCACACATCCGTCTCAACAGGCCTCATAACCCCAAAACGGGGTTTTTGAGTATTGCATACCCTTGCTATTGGATGTTGATCAGCCATAGAGTTTCTAGCAATGAAGAATATTTCCCCCATCAGATGTGTTCTGAGAAGATGAAAGACCAGCTCATGGACGTAGAATTCAGAGTTCCGGACCCACATCTTGGCTAAGAGCCAGGCTTCTGGCTTGTCTTGTGGAGAGAAAACTGGAGTATCCTGACCATGCTTCTGGTTTAACTATGAGAAAAAAATGTATTTATTAATTTTCGTCAAAATATGACCCAACTCCCCAAAGATTTAATTAATTTGTTTGAAATACAGTATGTCTCACGCCATGATTTACCTGTATGGCAATAGGCTTTAACTCATCCCCAGTCTGTTGAAGCAGCACAATGGGTGCAGACAAGAACTGTGGTGAGCTCTGGACTGTACCTTCTTGTATGCCATCCAGTAGCTCATAGTCCACCACATAGATGCTTCCATTCTGGTGGAATAGGGGTGGATTCAACAGCCATAAAAAAGTTTTTCAAAGAAGATGATGTAATTCAAAATCACAACCTCTGGTTATGGAACTCATCTTCCATCAGAGACATTGTGAAATACATAATGTAGCCTTTCGCACTTAGTCCATGAATCAATGAAAATAACTTTGGCCTATTCCAGTGTAGCATAAAAATGGTTCATTCTCCAGTAAAGCATGGCCACGAGCACATTCTAATTGTTCCAACAAGTCGTTGAGTAAATTTATTTTGTCAAATTGTTTAACAGGACTGTCCAAGTGCTGAGGATAGTTATAACTATGACAATGTGGTTGTTAGTTTATTTTACTGGACATGGAAACTTGCATGCAAACTAAACTTTGTTGACTGCTTTACAAGCAAATGTTTTACTGACAGATACATTTGCTGCCAGAATTCTATAAGAGGTTAAAAAACCAAACTAGTTTTCTTTATTCAATGTTGTATTATCCTATGAAAACTATGTGCAATACATTCATAAATTCTGTTTAATACAAGTATTAATAATTGGAAATAGTGGCTATTCACAAATCACTTATTGACCAATTTGTTTTTATAAAGTGTTACCCAGATGTGTCACAGCTATACTCACATGGATGTTTTCTCTTATATCAGGGTACAACTTTTCCAATGTCTCCATTGGAATTTTCTGCTGATCTTCTGTGTACATCTTGATCATCATTGGGTTACAACCATTGAGGAACAGGTTACCAAAAAAGGCATCGTTCTTCCAGTTTCGCGAGATGTACACTAAGATAGAAAAATATGACACTTTTAAAATGGAACATCACTAATAACATTATGAAACTCAGACTATCATTTGAAGTTGAGCTCTAGCATTGAAAATAAATGCAAAAATTTCTCATGAATTCCATGTTTTTTTATATTTAACCGAAATAAGTTAATCAACTCAGAGCCGAAGTAGACTAACCTGCTTTTTTGCTTGCAAACCAAAACACATTTCTGATGTCATCAATTTTCTTCCACTTGCGGCAAAAGTTCCAAAATCTCCGGAAATTTGTCTGTGCCAGGCTGATTCAAAATATACATGTACATTACATTACAAAAAACAACAATTGTAATTAACCCACATATTGTCTTTGGGGTCAATTTGACCTGATTCAGTGTTTCACGTCTCTTAAAAATGAATGGTTACGTAGGTAACCTTGGTTCTATGAATAAGGTCAACATGCCACTGTATTCAGTCAGTAGGAGACTGAATAGCAGATTAACCACCACTATGGGGTGGACACCACGTCACACAATAAATATGGAATTCCCCACATGACCTCGCTGCATGGCTTGTTGACCTTATTCATAAAATCGAGGTTACCTACGTAACCCTTTGTTCTATTTCATAACGCTGAATACATCACAGTAAGGCTCAACAGTATAGCAAATAAAGTCAGGTGGGGGATGTAGTGGGGTAATGAAACATCACATGACACAACCATGCAGTTCAAAAATATAATTCACTTTATTAGATGCTTGTTTTTTGGAAGAAGCAAATCTAAAGTAAAAATGAGAAAAATAAAAATGCCCACTGGTTAAAAAACAAAAAACCCTACTAAGTTAGTATTGTAAATGGTACAACTTTGTCTTGTTTCATTTAAGCCATTTTCCAAGTCTCTGTGATGCTCACACCTGGAGCTATAAAACCTGAAATGGAACACACCCTTAAATGTTGTGTTTAATCAGAATTGCATTGTTTTAGAAATATAAGGGTAGGACTGCTGATAAGCAAAGAGGTGAACAAGACTGGATTTCCACTTACATCTTGACCGCATTGCGAACCAATGTAATCAACTTGAGAGTCTCAAACCACAGCTCTTTTGGCAAATCAAAGAGGTTCCCTCCTTTCACAAAACCTGGGATACCAGGTTTGTGAGTGAAGCTGTAAAGAGAACACTTTTGCTTTAACATCTAAAACATTTAATGTTAATTAAAACCATTGAATTGAATATGAGGCAAAAACGCTTCACACTATTTCCCTGAATTGGGTTCCCTTAAATTAAATTAAATCTCACCAGAAAACTTTTTCAACGTACAAAAAAGTTACTGATGCCTAGCCTACAAAGCACTGTCTGTGAGTAATGAACAGTAAGTAAGTAAGTAAAATTTTATTTATAGAGCACCCTTCCCAGCACGAATGCACAGTCTTTACAGTAAAGTGCATTACTAAAAAAAACACACAGGACAGAGATAATAAAGAATCACCAAATACAGACAGAATAAAATACGGTGAATTAAAACAGGAAAAAAATATGGGGGTCCTACAAACAGGTAGTGATATCAAAATGAGGCCAAGTTACAGCAAACAATATTGCCTATCATAGCTCACACTAATTAAGTTAGCTCTATTCCAAAGCAATGCTACCCAATCTTTCCTAAATTATTTCATGTAACATGGTCCTACGTTTTTTCATCTTACCATCTGAAGAGAATGTGGTCATTGAAACTTTATGTGCCACATCAAAGTGTCAAACGGCAATCATTCATTGTGGAAATAATCTGCAATTCAGATGTGTTACACTTAGAAATGTGAGTGGACAATAGGCTATGTTTGAACAATTGCCTGCATCCAGTCCTTGGGTTTATGAAAGCACAACATGAATAAAGTGCATTATTATAATTTTTTACTTATTTATACATTTGGAATATTTGTATTTCAATAGAAACCTCTGTGGTCACTGGTCATACACTAGTCTTTGTTTGCAAAATTGTGTCCACAAATAACATTTGTTATTATTTGACATGTTAATTTATTTTTTACTATTTTACTGATTTGGCTGCATCTGACCCACAAACACCTACATACATAATGGGCCATACATATGTCTGGATAGGTTTGTAAAATTCAATATTTAGGGAATTTACTAGGTGTAAATATTTCAAATTCTATCTGTATGTATTTATTCATACCCCCTTTTGCTATTGTAAATTATGTTTCTTGGTATGTCTGTTTGTAAATTTGTATGTTATATGCTGCTAGAAAAATTTCTAGAACCTGTACATTTTCTAAAATTAACTTGACAACCAAGTATAAACATATCCTTTCTGGAGTGCCATTTTTCATCAACTATTTAAAACATTCATTGAAATGTTGTGTTTTTTCATGAGGCAAGTTTTGTTATTTGACATTTAAATTTTGAGTGACCACATTCTCTTCAGATGGTAAGATGAAAAAACCCAGGGCCAAGTTACATTAAATAATTTAGGAAAGATTGGGTAGCATTGCTTTGGGATAGAGCTAGTTTAATTAGTGCGAGCTACGGTAGGCCATACTGTTTGTTGGCCTCATTTGGCCTCCCCCAAAATGATCACTTCAGATTTAACATAAAAAGATATGCAGTAGATATGGATGGATCACTTTAAAAGTTGTTTCTCCTGACTCATTTTCCTATTGAACTCTGGAAAAATAAGTCAGGAGAAATAACCCTTAAAGTGATCCATCCATATCTACTGCATATCTGGCAGCAGAGTGATGGTTTGGGGCTCGTTTGATACCGCAGACCCTTGATGACTTACAGCCATTTAGCCAACCATGTGTTCCATACTACTCCCGTGTAATTTACAGTTTAATCTAGTCCCACCTCCCAAATTAAATAAAGATAAATTAAAATGCAGAGAGATTGTAGTATCGCTTGTAAGAGTACCTGGAAATAAGATATCAAGAGTCTTGTGATGTTGTTGGGTCACAGACATCAGGAAGGATATGCAACCAAATATTAAATATAATTACTTTATTTAAATTTATGTTAACTACTTTTGGTGCCCTAAGGGCTACAATTGCTAAAGTAGAAATAGAATGAAATATAAATTAAAAAAGTAGTTTATAGTAGTTTAAATTATCAATGTCTGGGGGACATTTTTTGCTCAATAAAACAAGGACATTGGTGAAAAAAAAATTTCTTTCAAAAACAAGGAGTGTGTATGTATACAGTTCATAAGAGAAATGCAGATTATGAACCTTTAAATACTTACTGCAACTGCTCAGGATAAATGCTGACGATGCCCCTACAAAGCAAAGAATATATTGAAATATAGAATGAAATGACTGAAACATAAACATTAGATTTCATCAATGGACATACATACAACCCAAATAATTGAACAAAAATGAACTTTGGTGCATGTGATTACACTTTAAATATCCATTGTTAATTCAACACTAACAGAGTACACATAAGTTTATTTAACACTGAACATTTTACTGTGGAAATGCAGTCACGTTGATCTCAGTAATTTCATACAAAATTTTGTTTCTCATAAACATCCAGGAATGTTTGTACTTACAGGAGAAAACTGTAAATGAAGGAAATGGGTTTAGAACGGGCTTCTTTCTTGACAATAGACTCTGAAAGCCTTTGCGGACGATCATCCGATTCTGCTCAAAACATAAAAATAGAAATAGCTTTCCCTTCAAATATTAAGCCTGCTTTTGAAAATGTACAGAAATCTACATTCAATCGGAATATGGAAAAGTAAATGAAGGCAATTAAGTTACAAAAATAAATAAGTGTTTTATATGCTGGAAATAACCACTTGTTATTGGCCTATGAAAATTACTTTTTTTTTCAAATTTATTTTATTGCTCAGTATGTGAAAATAAATAATACGGAAAGTGATCAGCTTTATCTAAATTGACAAGTCATTGACTGTTCTCAAGATTTTATTTTCTGAAAGAGCAACAAACAAATGGCTTTAAAATATTAGACCAACACCGAATGCAATTCAGCCTTTTTGGTGTATACAAGTACAACTGACAAATTCAAAATATACATTGTGATGGAACCACCAGCACAGGACTTGGCTATTTTTTTACAAGCACTGCTGCTGATAAATATGCTTTAAATGTCACCATACAGTAACATATGTGTTGATGCTGAGCTGTTCAGGTAGTCTCAGATGAAGATATCTTTCTAATCACCAACATCTTATATTACATTACATGGTAATATTTTATGTGTTATTTGTATGTGTTGTGGGAGTGGAGTGTTGGGGGAGTAATTGAGAGAGTTGCCATGTATTTTCCTGTCTCCCAAAGCCTTGGTCTGCATTTTTGGACCATCTGAAGCATCTTCTCAGGCCTATCCAGGCCAACAGGAATTGTTTTATTTCTTCAAAATGCTGAATTAAATTCCTCATCACAGCTTTTAATTTACATTCTAAGTCCTTGAGCTTTTTTAAAGTAGCCTTCATTGATTCATTTTTGAAAGTGGCCTCTTGGGTAACTGACCCATTCTAAAGCTCTGCACTAGAACAGTTAATTTAGTATGATTAACTACAGCCAATAAAATCTGCCCAAATTTACCACATTTTCAGATTACGTTTTAATGTAATGATTCATTGTAGTGTATCTGCATAAAACCTATTCAATCCATTTTCCATTTGATGCAATCAACTACCTCCTTACATTATTTATGGTAGTGTAGTCAATACCTCGTTCAGGAAATTAATCAGTTATGGGTATATGTCTCTAAAGCAATACTCTACATATATATTTTATGAGAATTCTGACATGAATAAACATTTAAAATATATTTTAAAGGGTACATTTTATACACTCACACAAGCCCTGTTTATTACAATTTAAACCTTCAGAGCAACGGTTGAAAAAAGCAACCATTATTTTTTGCCATTTTAGAAAACTAATCATGTTTGTACCTTGCTCTTGTGTCTATGCATTATTTTTGTGCCTTCAAAATAAAGCCCTTACCTGGAACCTTTGCTTTTCTCCTGAAGGAAACTTCTGTCAAAGAATGTGGAAGAGAGAAAGCAGTGGAACTGGCTTCTTTCTTGACAATAGACTCTGAAAGCATTTGCGGACGATCATCCGATTCTGCTCGAAACATAAAAATAGAAATAGCTTTCCCTTCAAATATTAAGCCTGCTTTTGAAAATTTACAGACCTCTACATTCAGGAATATGGAAAAGTAAATGAAGGCAATTAAGTTACAAAAATAAATAAGTGTTTTATATGCTGGAAATAACCACTTGAAGAGAAGAGAAAAAGCAGTGGAAAATAATTAACTTAAAATAACTCATAACATATTTTTTCTATATAACACAGAATAGATGAAAAATATTGGATTTCTTATGATTCTGCAATCAAGTTCTCTGGCTGAAATTTCAATAAATTGTACTCAAAACTTACTATGAAGACGCAGTATATTAATGACTAATTAAAGTGAAAACATTTTTATTAGAATTACAGCATTGTTTCAGAGTTAGGTTTGAATCTAAGTTGTAGTCTTATCCCCTGTATGAAATATCCTCTCCGATTGGTAAGCGCACTCTAGCATGCACGCCCTCTGGAACAATTCCACACTTCCTTTCTTGTTCACAGCAAGGCTCCCTCCTGCTCCCTTTCCCTCAACCCTAACCACTCCTTGTCCCCCCTGAATTTCAAATGTGACTTAATTTTTATGATGGCATCCACATGGAAACCTTTTCACTGTATGTGTTACAAAGATTATGTAGTCTCATGTGGCCAAGAGGAGTTCTTATTTGGCTGACCTGAATAGTCATGAAATTGAAATGTTACAATAATAAGAGTATCTTAATTAACATGTATAACATATTTACTAATTTAAAATAACATATTTACTAATATTTACGAGTGCTAACCATAGTAACATACAGATTATATTACGAAGTACATTCTATAATGGGTATGCCATGCACAGTAAAAGGAGAATTGGGTATTGCCTGCTTAGAATTGGCCTTACCTGGGAAATTGTCATTTGTGCTCTTGTCAGAGGACCCATTGTATGAGAAATCAACTGAACCTGAAATTAAAGTACAGTGTTAAAAAAACTGAAGTGAGTAGATAAAGAAAACAAAACTCTTCTTGTGAAATACAAACACAGGAACCAATCTACAAATAGGGAATACAAAAGGGGACTAGAGAAGTCATGGCATGCAAAGGATATGCGACCAAATAGTAAAAATGATTATTTTATTCTATGTTAAACTGTCCAATATTTTTGATGCCCGAAAATGGGGGAGACGGTGTCCAAAAGGTTCTATAATTTCTAAACGGTTCATCCGATATGGATAAAAATGCCCTCAAATTAAAGCTGACAGTCTGCACTTCATCCTCATTGTCATTTTATACTTTCAAACTCAAAGTGCTAGTACAGAACCAAAATAACAAAAAATGTGTCACTGTCAAATTAATTATGGTGCTCACTGTATATGGGTCGCAGACATGGAATGCAAAATATCTGCAGCCAAGTACTAAATATAACTTTATTGAAGATTACATACATTTTTCCAATTCGATTTGGCCTGCTAAAATGGTGGAACCATGTACAGCAAGCATATGTAGTGCTGTAGTTCCAACAGGATTTACTATGCAAATACCCTCATAGTAAAACTGGCAGTCTGCATTTAACTCCATGTTCATCCTTGAATTTCAAATTCAATGTGCTGGAGTACAGAGCCAAAACAAGTCAAATTATGTCACTGTCAAAGTTATTACAGAATGCATTGTATATGCATGTAACTTTGCCAAAAATATGCAGTTTCAGAAAAGAAAGAAAAATATGTTAATGAGTTTGTGAAAAAATAATCTGAGACATGGTGAACAGTAAAAATTTGTATGAAATACCTTTTCCATGCTGAGCAATTGTATCTGTGGGGGAAAAATATTTTATCACAGTTGACTAGACAAGCTCTAGACAATTGACAAGATTGTTTACATCATTGACACAACATCAATATTTCTAGTCCGTTGCCATGGTTTTGTGGTTCACATAGTGTAGTGAGAGTAAGAAAAGAAGCATGTGTATCAATTTTTACCTTGAAACCTGCGATTTTTCACCAAAGATTCCTTTCTCTCCTCAGAGAAATCATTGTAGGGTAGTTTAGCTGAAATTTAAATGAGCAATTATGCCAGAAAGTCAAAATATCATTGAGATATTAGAAAATTCCACACATTTCCAATAGCATGATGCATCCAAACCATCAAAATATTACTTTTCAATAATAAAATGGACAGAAAAACTTTATCCCTGGTGTCCTGGACACAGTTTTCCAAGATTTTTCTGATATGATGACAATAATCAGATTGGATTCAATCTGATTGGGTCTTTCAAAACAGATATATAAAATTAAATTGTTGTAATTGGGGATGATTTGGGGGAAATACAGCCTTTATGCAATGTAAAAAAAAAAACTCAAATAATGGTTCAACACAATTTGATTATCCTTAGACAATTATTTATTTTGAACCTTTACTTTCAAAAGGAAAAAAACTGAGTAGTGAAATTGTCGTGGATTTATCTCCCCCTTTCTCTGAGGCTTTCATTTCTCCTTCAACAAGCATGCTGTTATTATTTGGTCCAACAGATGGCAACATAGAGGTTGATTAAATGACTGAAAATCTGGATTTTGAAAACATAATTATCCTATTCTTTCTTAACAAATGACATTATCCCATCAATGTGTCACATGACATCCCCTCTAACCAATAAAATCTAAATTTATTGAATGTTTGTCAAATTTTGTTGCTACGAGGAAGTGAAGGAGACAAGTGCACATGTCGAGTCACATGCATGAGTAGCACGATGGTAAGTCCATTTTAAACAATAAAATATATAAAGATGATTTACCAAAAAAATATTACTAGATAGCCCAAAGTGTTTTCTAACACTTTTAGTCATTTCATATGATGATTTTAAAAAATTAGTCTTTAAAACCTTTAAAAACTCCATGTCATGTATAACTGACAAAGTCCTATTAGGGATAGAAATTTCCATAATGACTCATCTATTTTTCTATTGTTGTGATATAGAGGATCAGACCATTTACACATATATCTTTCTTAGGTTGATGTTTGTAAGTTTTATGGCAAGGTGAAAGGCACAGCTATGCCTATTCCTGAGGGCAGTGAGGACAGTGAGAGCAGCAGCGATGAGGACGAGGTAGTTGTAAGAGCGGAAGACCGCAATAATGAGCATCAGGAAGACAGCGCCAGTGAGAGTGAGGAAGACAGCGCCAGTGAGAGTGATGGCAGTGAGGAAGGGCATGAGGAGAATGAGGAGCCAGGCAGCGAGGAGAATCTTCAGCCAGGGACAGGTCGTAAATTGTTGTGGAAGTCAGGAGTCCGTGTCCATTACCCGATCCCTGTCTGGAAGATGCGTTTGGCTACAGCAGAAAGGGTGCATTCCCCAACCTATTACTTTAGGCAGATGTTCTCCTCTGAGTGTCTCAAACACATTGTACACCAGACCAACTTTTATTCTGTGCAAAAAAATGTTAATGTACCCCTGAACTGTACAAAGAAGGAAATGGAGCAGTTCATTGGCTCTGCCTTCCAGATGTCAATCTATGGTGTACCAGCAACACGCATGTGCTGGCAGGCACGCTCACGCATTGACAAAATAGCTGATGTGATGCCAATGAAAAAATGGGAGCAAATCAAAGCAAACCTGCATTTCAATGACAACACCTTGAACTGCAGCACTGATGATCCAGGCCGTGACCCACTCTTTAAGCTCAGACCTTTTCTCAACTATACGGTTGATATCATGAGAAGCATCCCAATGAATGAGCACATATGCATCGATGAGCAAATCATCCCATATAAAGGGAAGAGTCACTTGAAACAGTACAATCCTAGCAAGCCCCATAAATGGGGATACAAAGTGTATTTGCTTTGTGACTCAAAGGGCATTGCATACAATTTTGAGTTCCATGTCGGCAAAATTCAGCCAGTCAGTGGGATGCCTGACCTGGGTGCAAGCAGCAATATAGTCCTGCATGTAGCATCCATAGTACCTCAATTCCAGAATTTCAAGTTATATCATGACAACTGGTTTACCAGCATAGGCCTTGAAATTGAAATGGCAAAGAGAGGCATTCACTGCCTTGGCACAGTCAGAACCAACAGGTTAAAGGGATGTTCCTTGAAATCAGACATGGAAATGAAAAAAATGGGAAGGGGCTCATTTGATGAGAAAGTTGCTACAAGTGAAGGTGTGCAGATAATTGCCAGCAAATGGCAAGACAACCGCAGTGTCACACTTCTCAGCACTTTCACTGGTGCTTACCCACTTTCCATGGTTCAAAGATGGGACAAAAAAAAAAAGGAAAAGATCAATGTGACATGCCCCGCTACTGTCTCAACCTACAATAAGCATATGGGAGGCGTTGATCTGATGGACTCACTAATTGCACTCTATCGTACAAAGATCAGGTCACGCAAGTGGTACATTCGTATCTTTTTCCATGTTATGGACATGATTTGTGTAAATGCATGGCTACTGTACCGCAGAGATAGTGAGACATGTGGTAAATCACACAAAGAAGAACTCAGCCTCAGAGAGTTCAAGGCAGCCATTGCAGATGTTCTCTGCTCAGAAGGCACAGGCAAAGTCAAACGTGGGCGGCCAAGCCATGAAGAACCTCTCCCAAAGCAGCAAAAAAGGAAGAGAGAGTCACTCCCGCAACCAGAGATCAGGAAGGACGGCATTGCCCACTGGCCTTACTACACTGAAAAGCAAGGCCGGTGTAAAAATGACAACTGCACTGGCCAAACACGAGTGAAGTGCAGGAAATGTGATGTACACTTGTGCTTCACACCAAAAAAGAACTGCCTGGTTGAGTTTCATGAGTGACAGATGGATGCATATCAGCAGGGGACATTTCTAACATATCCAGTGAGGAGATTCAGCCGATGTTTCGTTACATGAATTATCATTGTATATACACAAAATTTATAATTCACAGACTTCTATTCCTATCATTTTAATTTTGTCAGAAAGATACTGAAATAAAATTAATGAATTGATTTCTTAATAAAATATGTTAATGGAAAATGATGCCATTGTTCATTAATTCATTGTTTTTTACATTGGAAAATCATGAAAAAATATGTACCCTAATGGCACGTAGTCATTTATAAATGACGGCACCCCAAAAAAAAGGTCAAAGGTCATTTTGGGAAAGTGAGCACAGAAAATTTATTTTAGGCCTAAATACACTTAAAATTAAAGGTCTTAGATTTTTTAAAATTAATATCCTTAATAAGTCCCATAGAGGGTTAAAATAAAATATTTTGAAAAACTGGCTCAAGAACACTCTGATTCTGGATTGAAAAAGGGGGGTTCATTATCGGGTAAATTGTGATCCAGATTTGTGAAACTGGCCCCAGGTGATTACTGAAAATGAGTGGGAAAGGATGATCTTGCAATCTTGCATTCAAATTCTTTGAAAAGCAATATAATGATCATGCTTTTCTGTTAAGAATAAAATTTTATTCTTAAATAATTATAAAGGAAGGAGTTTGAGAGACAAAAATCTCAACTTTACCACCCTTCAGCTTATTAGAACTGAATGTAATTCTGTACTGTTCCAGCAAAGTCAAGCAGGTTAGATTAAGCAGCACAAACATGAAATTCATGAAAAGTGAATCATAGCTGTGGGTGAGCAACCTGTCAATTAAATTCCATTACATTAAGTCTGTATCTCAGCATCAGTCAAGTTACCTCAGAATACCACGGGGTAACATATAGCCTGCTTAGACAAGCAAAATACATAAAATAGCTATACTGCACTGTCCACTACGGGAGAGGATGAACGGTACTCCTATTGACGCTTTTCTACAAATCATGCACCCAACTGAAAGAAACCGCTCCTTTTTTCTGACATGTTGCACCACAGCCTTAATATCAGCCCAATCACATTGCTACTAAAGTTTTTAACCTCAATTAATTAATTTTGAATTTATTTTGCTAACCTTTTAAATTAATAGTACAACTGTGTACTGTGACAAATATGCAAAATTACTGATATAACTCAGGGATCGAGCCTTCTCACCTGAATCTTCCTTGATGGTCCACCCAGCTGAAGAAATCTTTCTGAAGACTGGGAAGTAGAATTCCTTCTCCTCAGAGTCCAAAGATGTAACGGTCACGTACCTGCAGCGCCACGTTGTAAATCTACGAAATAAAGTGCTGACCCGTCGGATGGTGATTTCCTGCGGTTCTCCGTTCAGATCAATTGTCTTGTGGAACAAAAATGATTAGTTATACAACTGACAGAATGTGACCGTGTATGGCTTATGAGAGCAGTGAGCTTGAAAATAAGATACTTTTCATAGGCTGTTTTATTTTGAAATGTAATAATATACATAGGATTGTTTAACATCAAATTATTTTCTTGCACATTTACCAATTTTGTATTCAAATTTACTTACAGTGTCATCTTGAATTAGCTGTTCTAATTTTCCTGGGAATTTAATGTAAACTCTATCTGTTGGTCTTGGCTCAACTTTGACAATATATTTTGCCATGTTCTTTTATCGTTTGCTTCTCAAGTTTAACTTAACTTGACCTCTTAACTTCTTTTATATTGTTCTCAGGAATCCACCCACATGTTATGATTAAACCATGAGGGATATTATGCAATTTGGGAGTGTAGCTGTACTCACAGAAAACGGCATACAAATTAATTGTAAAAGCCCTGCCGTGTTAGAAACATTTATGATATGAAGCCAGTGGTTGTGTGTATTACAGTTTATGGCATGGTAATAGTTGTATGCATTTAAAAATAATGTAAAATATAGAAACATATAGAGAAATATAGAAACATATAATTTACATCCAGGGGTTTCAACAGGGGGTCCTTGAAGGTACTTTAGGCGGTCCCTAGCCAGGCTTGATATGCAATGACTGTACATAAATTTGGGGAAATATTTCAAAATATAATACCTTTTTTTTTTTTATGATGAGGTTCCCATGGATGGCTTTGAGCCTGGGTGGGGGTCCCTGAATCAGAAAGCTTTGAAAACCTCTGATCTACATTTTTTAAAAACTGTGAATGTTTGTAATGACATGAGAGTTCAGCTAAAACCTGTACTGGCATGAGATTTCTGCAGAAAAGGGACATTCCAGTCTCTTTGTCATGGATCTTGCCTTCCTTCCCTTATCTCCACGTTCTCGTTATTCTTTTTTGTCGTTACCGGTAATCTATCGGATTTTCCTTTGTTCCGTGACGGGGTTTTGCTTACGCCTCGTCATTAGTAAGTTCACCTGTGATTAATTTCCGTTGACTATTTATACCCCGCTTCCTGCCTCTCTCGTTGCTTCCATGTTATTCCACTTAACATTCGAGCCGGTAAAAGAAGGTATAGGATTAGTTAGTAAGCTAGTTTTAAAAACGAAAGGGTTTAGAAAGAAAGCGTTTATATAGAAAGCGTTTAGAAAGAAAGCTAGTTTCTTTTCGCTCATTTCAGAGCAGAGGCTTTCTTGTGTCTTTCGTTTTACACGAAACGGTTTCCTTTTCGTTTCGTTTCGCTCCTCAAACGGGAGTAGATAAGCGTGTCTGCTTATTTCCTTTGGTTTACCACTTATCTGCGAGCGCTTTAACTGCTTTGGTCCCAGTTAAAGGGATCTTAATAGTTTTATTTTCTTTGTTCGTTCGCTCCACTAACGTTGTTAGATAAGCGTGTCCGCTTATTTCCTTTGTTCTTTTACGAGCGCTCTAACTGCTCTGTCCCAGTTAAAGGGATATTATAGTTTTTATTTTCTTTGTTCGTTCGCTCCACTAACATTGTTAGATAAGCGTGTCCGCTTATTTCCTTTGTTCTTTTACGAGCGCTCTAACTGCTCTGTCCCAGTTAAAGGGATATTATAGTTTTTATTTTCTTTGTTCGTTCGCTCCACAAACGGAGTTAGATAAGCGTGTCCGCTTATTTCCTTTGTTCTCCCACGAACGTTCCAACTGCTCTGTCCCAGTTAAAGGGATATGATAGTTTTTATTTTCTTTGTTCGTTCGCTCCATATACGGAGTTCGATAAGCGTGTCTGCTTATTTTGGTTGTGTTGCTCGCATATCGAGTTCCTCACCTTTTTCGTGAGGTTATTAGTGTTCTCATTATTCTCCCTTTCCACTACGGATTATTGTCCGTTTTTTTGTGGTGTTCATTAGAACACTTTAAGACGCCTGTCGATCTGTCGCATCTGGACCTCCAAACATTCTCCTCTGTGTTTCTGGCACAGAGAACCACTACAGAACATGGAAGCCATAGGGGAGGGGCCAGCGATAGATCCCATTGTTCATAGGGTCTTAATAACTCAGGAGGCAGCCCTTGCCTCTCAGGGAGAGAGTATTCGAGCTCTTCTAGTCTCTCAACAGACTCTGCACGAGCAGATACGCCTTCAGGCGGTCGCTCTGCAGGATCTAGCGGAGAGTATCCGAACTCTCTCTCTCAGAACCGACCCACCCTCAGTTGCACAAGCACCCACACATCCCATTCCTCCCCCACCTCCACCTGACGCTAGAGAGCCTAAACTTCAGCTCCCGCTGCGGTATAGTGGGGAGTCGGGAAAGTGTCAGGGGTTTTTAACTCAGTGCCTAATTTTTTTTAAAATTCAGCCCTCCCGCTTCTATGCGCAAGAGTCCCGGGTAGCATTCATTCTTTCACTCCTAACCGGGAATGCTCTTGCATGGGCTGACCCACTTATCAGGGCTAATTCGCCTATCATGGAGAACACAGATGGGCTTATGGCGGAGATGGTGTCAGTTTTTGATCAGGACGTTTTTGGCAATGAGGCCGCCATGCGGTTGACCCATCTTCGTCAGGGCTCTGACACCGTGGCCGCTTTTGCTATTGCTTTTCGTGCTCTTGCAGGGGTGACAGGATGGGCCGATGAGCCTCTTAGGGCACTGTTTACAAACGCCCTGTCGGAACCCGTAAAAGACGCTCTCGCGGGTCTCGAACCACCCGCTACGTTCGGTGCCCTTGTGTCCACCGCCATTCGGTTAGACAACCGTTTTAGAGAGAGAGAGAAAGAGAGGGGTTCTAAAGGTTTTAGGTATCGCCCAGCTAATGACCTTTCTTCCGCCACGCCAGCGGTGTCTCAAACCCCTTTACTATCTCCTATTGAGCAGGAGGAGCCCATGCAGGTCGATGGGTCCTCCATGCGCGTAACAAGGGAAGCTATGTCCCGTGACTTGTGGTGTAGGTACTGTAAGGGGCGGGGTCACTTAAAGGAACAGTGTCCCAAGCTGTCAGGTAAAAAAGGGGCCTTGCTAGAGGAACCAAGTTGCCTAGGGGGACTGCAGTTCAAGTACCCTCGGACCCTCCTGCCAGTCAAGTTACGCTGGAACGATTGCCAGTTCCATTGCAACGCTTTTATTGACTCCGGGGCAGTTGAGTGCCTTATCGATGCCGATTGGGCCAAGTCCCACAAAATTCCCACCCACCCTCTTCCTCATCCTCGCCTTGTTACGGCTCTGGACGGCCGCCCGGTAGGCACAGGCACCATTTCCCGCGTTACCTCCACCATACGCATGAGCGTTCCGTATCAGATCATACGGAGGAGATTCAGTTTTTTGTGATTGAGTCCCCAGCTTATCCGCTGATCTTGGGTCATTCTTAGCTTGCCCACCATAATCCTCATATTAATTGGGGGGGGGGGCGGTCCTGTTATCCATCAGTGGGGTTCCCAGTGTAAATTTCACTGTTCTTCCGCCAGTCTGTTGCCGTCGGGAGGAGGGGTTCAGGACTCTTCCGAACCCATCAGTACTACTGATGTCATAGTTGCCCCGGTTATATGGGAGGTTGAGACAGCAGTGCAGAGAGCCTTGCGCTCTGACCCAGGCTCAGGTGGGGCACCAGCCCACTGTCTTTTCGTGCCTCCTCATCTTAGGTCTAGGGTTCTCCAGTGGGCCCACACCTCCCAACTTACCAGTCACCCCAGTGTTCAGCGTACTAGGGACTTTTTGTCCCGACGTTTCTGGTGGCCTAGTCTGGAGAGGGACGTACGTTCGTTTGTCACGGCTTGTCCGGTTTGCGCATGCGTCAAGGTCTCTCACCTTCCTCCCTCGGCTCGACAGCCGCGCTCCAGGCGCATCCACCCTACGGTTCACGTCTCCCGTCTGAAACCGGTACTCATCAGCCCGCTCGCGCCGGTGGAAAGACAACCTTCGCCTCCCCGACTCTTAGAAGGGGGCTCGGCTTATACTGTTCGCCGCATTATGGCCGAGAGACGTGTGGGCAGAGGGTGGCAGTTCTTTGTGGACTGGGAGGGCTACGGCCCGGAGGAACATTGCTGGGTTCCTAGGAGAAACATCCTGGATCCTCAGTTAATCACCGACTTCCGCAGAAATAAGGTCGTGGAAACGTCTGGTGCCGTTCCTTAGAGGGGGGGTCCTGTCATGGATCTTGCCTTCCTTCCCTGATCTCCACGTTCTCGTTATTCTTTTTTGTCGTTACCGGTAATCTATCGGATTTTCCTTTGTTCCGTGACGGGGTTTTGCTTACGCCTCGTCATTAGTAAGTTCACCTGTGATTAATTTCCGTTGACTATTTATACCCCGCTTCCTGCCTCTCTCGTTGCTTCCATGTTATTCCACTTAACATTCGAGCCGGTAAAAGAAGGTATAGGATTAGTTAGTAAGCTAGTTTTAAAAACGAAAGGGTTTAGAAAGAAAGCGTTTATATAGAAAGCGTTTAGAAAGAAAGCTAGTTTCTTTTCGCTCATTTCAGAGCAGAGGCTTTCTTGTGTCTTTCGTTTTACACGAAACGGTTTCCTTTTCGTTTCGCTCCTCAAACGGGAGTAGATAAGCGTGTCTGCTTATTTCCTTTGGTTTACCACTTATCTGCGAGCGCTTTAACTGCTTTGGTCCCAGTTAAAGGGATCTTAATAGTTTTATTTTCTTTGTTCGTTCGCTCCACTAACGTTGTTAGATAAGCGTGTCCGCTTATTTCCTTTGTTCTTTTACGAGCGCTCGAACTGCTCTGTCCCAGTTAAAGGGATATTATAGTTTTTATTTTCTTTGTTCGTTCGCTCCACTAACGTTGTTAGATAAGCGTGTCCGCTTATTTCCTTTGTTATTTTACGAGCGCTCTAACTGCTCTGTCCCAGTTAAAGGGATATTATAGTTTTTATTTTCTTTGTTCGTTCGCTCCACAAATGGAGTTAGATAAGCGTGTCCGCTTATTTCCTTTGTTCTCCCACGAGCGTCCAACTGCTCTGTCCCAGTTAAAGGGATATGATAGTTTTTATTTTCTTTGTTCGTTCGCTCCATATACGGAGTTCGATAAGCGTGTCTGCTTATTTCGGTTGTGTTGCTCGCATATCGAGTTCCTCACCTTTTTCGTGAGGTTATTAGTGTTCTCATTATTCTCCCTTTCCACTACGGATTATTGTCCGTTTTTTTGTGGTGTTCATTAGAACACTTTAAGACGCCTGTCGATCTGTCGCATCTGGACCTCCAAACATTCTCCTCCGTGTTTCTGGCACAGAGAACCACTACACTCTTCTTGTTTTATGGGGTGCTTTTTTACAGGACAACCTCCTTATGTGATTGTCTTGGCTTATAAGTCAAATAACTGAAAGAAAATGTTTGTCAAAGACACAGTTAATGTCAAAAATGACATATCATTATGTTAACAGAATCTATTTTGATGTAAAGATATATCAATGCATTTATTTACACAGCATTGACATTACAGTCAACACATCCTGCCCAACCAGTAAAGTCACTGTGTTAGGGGTATCGAGGCCAACCAGCAGTTACTGGCTAATCAAGTTCGTCAGCTTAAAGGCCAAATGAGGTTTCAAGAGAGCTGGCTCCGCGAGTTGACGGAGGGTATGCGATCGCTCACAGTTTCACACCAAGCATCCACACCTGCCGTTCAGGCTATCACTCCTTCAGTTCCCTTTGCTCAAATTGGTGGGGAACCTAAGTTGCAGCTTCCTCTCCGCTATGACGGTAGAGCAGGAAAATGCCGTGGGTTTCTTGCTTAATGTTCAAATTTCTTTAAAGCCCAGTCGTCACGGTTTAATAATCCAGACTCCGAAGTAGCTTTTATTCTTTCACTACTTTCTGGGTCTGCGCTTGACTGGGATACGCCTTTGATCAGGGATAAATCTTATATTTTAAATACCACTAAGACACTCATGAAGGAAATGGAGTCAAGTCTTTGATCATAGCATTTCGGGTCGGGAGTCGGCTAGACGGCTGTATCGCCTTCGCCAGGGTAATGATACTGTGGCAGAATTCGCAATAAAATTTTGTGCACTGGCAGGTGAGACAGGTTGGGCTGAGGCTCTGCTGATGACATTTTCTGAGGCATTAGCTGAACTGGTACAGGGTGCTCTTTCCATTCTCGAGAAGTCCGATTCGCTAGATGCTTTAGTGTCTTCCGCCATCCGCATAGATAATCGGGTACGGGACTGTTTACTCTGCAAAGAACAGGGTAAAGGTCATAGGATAAGACCTTCGTCTCTCCCATTTATGGTGTTTTATTCTCCGGTAGTGAAGCCCTTTTCCCTGAGTACTGAGGAACCCATGCAGATAGATGGGGCAGTAGGTCCACCTTCGGAAGACTCAGCTTCTAAAAATGAGTGGTGTCGTTACTGCAAAAAGAAGGGGCATACCTGTGATAAATGCTACAATCAGTCACATGCCACACATGCCACAATCAGTCATTGCATCATTGAGACAGAAGTTTGACCTAAACATGTACTAACATATACTGAGGCGACACAGGTTACATTGTATGCCTTTTGATGTTAAGGCAGGCAAACTGAAAAAAGCCTGAGTCACAGAGAATCTTGGCTTCAGGGAACATTTTAGCATGGAAAGGATGTTCTGTTCCTCAACAATAGGAACTTCTTGGGATCTATCTGTTAGAAATGATTGTGCTACTCAAAGCAAGAAAACAAATGTCCTGGATAAGGACACATTTAGAACATAATTATAACACATTCCTTTATAACATGAGTTTGTTTTTCATTATGGTGAATTTACTTATGTTGCACCTTAATATGTGTGTTACCAAATATAGCTAAAGCTCTGAAAGGTTATCTTTGAAAAGCATTGATAAATATATGGGATGTTTTCGACTGATTATTGAGATGGGTGCGTGAGGGTTGGACCCGAAATGCACGACTCAGAAACAGTGGTAGAAGGATAAAGTCCAGTCAGGGCTTTATTCAAGGAATGTCCAATGAGCGTAGTCAAAAAACAAGCAAAGTTCATACACAAAAATCCAGCCAAAACCAATGTACAGTACCGCGGGAGAAGGCAGTCTCAGAATCGGTACACCATGCAAAAGTCCAGTAACCAGAGTAGCTGTCAGCGGGGCAGAAGTACAGGCAGATGGTAGGCATGCTCGGGGTCGAAGGCAAAGCAAGAGTCAAGACCGAAGTCCGCTCCGCGGGGCAAAAGTACAAAAAAACAGCAGGCAAAAACTTGTGGTACAGGCAGGCAGTGGGAACAAAACAGAGGTCAATAACAATGGTCAAAAACAGGCTTGGAAAACCGCTCAATAGTGCACTGACAAACAGGAGGCAACAATTTCGCGAAGACAAAACATGAACACTGAGCTTAAATGCAGGTGTAGACAGGTGCAGACACTTAGCTTGAGAGCAGCCTGCGAATGGAAATCAGGTGTGGAAGGCTGACAAGGTAACAAGATAATAATAATAATAATAATGCATTTTATTTATAAGGCGCCTTTCAAGGCACTCAAGGTCGCCGTACAACAATACAAGATAAAAAACACAATATACAAAAAAATACAGAAATACAAAATATTAAAACACTTAAAATGCAAAAGCAAGATTTACAAATGCAGAGTTTGTAGCAGAGCAAAGACAAACAGGAACATTATAAATTATATGCCTGTCTAAAAAGGTGAGTTTTGAGGTGGGTTTTGAAATGGGAGATGGAGTCAATGTTCCTGATGTCGGGGGGAAGGGAGTTCCAGAGGTGAGGGGCAGAGCGGCTGAAGGCCCTGGACCCCATGGTGGACAGACGGGCTGGGGGGACAGTTAAGCTGAGGGAGGAGGCAGACCTGAGAGAGCGGGGAGGGACATAGATATGGAGAAGGTCAGAGAGGTATGGAGGAGCGAGGTTGTGGATGGCGTTGAATGTATGGAGGAGGACTTTGTAGACAATACGGTGTTTAATGGGAAGCCAGTGGAGTTGATGTAGGACGGGGGTGATGTGACTGATGGATGGTGTTCTGGTGATGATACGGGCAGCAGCATTCTGAACCAGTTGAAGTTTATGGAGGAGTTTGTGCGGGAGACCAAAAAGAAGGGAATTACAGTAATCCATGCGTGAAATGACTAAAGAGTGAACCAGGATTGCGGTGCTGTTGGGAGTGAGTGAAGGGCGGAGACGGTTGATGTTGCGGAGGTGGAAGTAGGCGATAATTAGTACTCGTTAGTAATAAACCTATCCTGACCTAGCGTTAGTAAATTAGTAAATGACATGCATGAGAAACGTAAGGTAAACATGAACACATGGTTAGAGAGTTAGTATTACCCAATCCTGATCTAACGTTAGTAGATTAGTAAACTAGACACGGGAGAATGAAACAATTAGGGAAGTGTGAGCGACAGCAAGAGATAGAGAAACAGCATGAAGGCTGCGGAAAAACACGGAAATGTGTATGCTTAAACAATGAACGGGAAACGTAAAATGAATCAAACATAAAACGTGACATGACAAGACAAGAAAATAAATTGTAACAATAATCAAACATGAAACGTGACATGACATAAAAACGAAACGTAACAAGAATAAAACGTGGTATGACTAGACTAACACAATACGTGACATTAACAAAAAATCTAACAAAGACAAGAAAATAAAATAAAATGTGACATGACATAAAAAATTGTGACAGGACCCCCCTCCTTAACGACCGACTCCTGGCGGTCTCATGAGCTTATCAGAGTGGTCACAGTGAAAGTCCTTATAATGATTTGACTAAAATAAGAATGGGAGCGATCCAGGAACGCTCCTCTGGGCCATAACCCTCCCAGTCAACTAAGTACTGGCAACCCAGACCCCTCTTGCGAATGTTCAAGAGCTTTTTGACTGTATAAGCAGGATGGTTGTAAATGATGCGGGGAGGAGGGGGTGGGGGGTCGGGGGGACATAGGGGTGAGAGGAAACAGGCTTTAAACAAGAAACATGGAAAGTGGGGTGGATCTTGAGGGAAGCAGGGAGTGACAACTTAACAGATGCAGGGTTGATGATAGAGAGAATCTTGAAGAGGCCAATGAAACAGGGTTGCAATTTGTGGGAAGTGGATTGGAGGGGGAATGTCCTTGGTGGAAAGCCAGACGGAATCACCTGGCTTGTAAACTGGGGCTGGTGTGCGGTGGCGATCTGCGAAACGTTGGTTACATTCTGCCGTGCGTAAAAGCGCGGCCCTGGCGTCCTTCCAAATCTTAACGCATTTCTTCATATGGGTGGCGAGGGAGGGAACAGCGATCTCGGCTTCCTGGTCAGGAAACAGTGGAGGTTTGTAGCCAAGGACTATCTCAAATGGGGACTTTCCGGTGGCGGCACAAGGTAGGGCGTTGTGTGCGTATATTCCACCCAGGTGAGCATCTTGCTTCATGAAGCCGCATTCTTGGCCGACACGCAACGTAGTGCGGCTCCCAAATCTTGGTTGACCTTCTCGGTTTGCCCATTGGACTGGGGGTGGTCAGATGAGAGGCTAGCAGTGGCACCGAGGGCCAGGCAGAAGGCTTTCCAAACCTGGGAGATTAATTGAGGGCCTCGGTCGGATACTATGTCCGCGGGGATGCCATGGATGCGGAACACCTCCTTGACCAACACATCAGCTGTCTCTTGGGCGGTGGGTAGTCCGGGCAGGGGGATGAAGTGGGCCGCCTTGCTGAACCTGTCCACTACGGTGAGGATGTTGGTGTTACCTTCAGAAGGGGGAAGTCCGGTTACGAAATCCACCCCGATGTGGCTCCAGGGTCGGCTGGGAACAGGCAGAGGTTGGAGCAGTCCTGCTGGAGCCTGGTTGGAGGCCTTGCTTCTGGCGCAGGTGGTGCAAGCCTTGATGAAGCGCCTGGTGTCAGGTATCATGGAGCTCCACCAAAACTTACGCTTCAGCACCGCCAAGGTGCGGGTGAAGCTGGGATGGCAGGATAGGAAAGATGAATCAGCCCATTAAAGCACCTGTGTTCGAGCAGCTGAGGGGACGTAAAGGCGTGTGCCGGGGTTAGACCTGGGATCGGGCTCCTGTGCAGGAAAACAGGGAGGATGTTCTCAGGCGTCTCATGCTTTGAGCAGATGTTGAATTGTCGGGACAGGGCATCCGGCTTGATGTTCTTGGAACCCGGGCGGTAGGTGAGTGCAAAGTAGAACCTTCCAAAGAATAACACCCATCTAGCTTGGCGTGAGTTCAATCTCTTAGCCGTCTGGAGGTACGCCAAGTTCTTGTAGTCAGTCCAGATGACAAAAGGTTTCTCGGACCCCTCCAGCCAATGCCTTCACTCCTCCAGTGCCAGTTTGACAGCGAGGAGTTCTCGGTTCCCCACGTCATAATTCCTCTCCGCCGGTGAAAGCTTCTTGGAGAAGAAGGCGCATGGGTGCAGCCGATTGGCGGAGGAAGAAACTTGCGAAAGCACGGCTCCCACTCCAGTGTCAGATGCATCCATCTCCACAACAAACTGGTGGGTGGGGTCAGAGTGCACCAGGATAGGAGCGGAGGAAAACAGTCTCTTGATCTTGACGAATGCTCCCTCCGCTTCGGGACCCCAACGGAATGGCATGGCAGTGGATGTGAGCTTGGTGAGGGGGGAGACAACTTGGCTATATGATCTGATGAATCTCCTGTAGAAATTGGCGAATCCCAAGAAGCGTTGGAGGTGTTTCCGAGAAGAAGGCATTGACCGCCTGAACTTTCTTGGGATCCGCCCTGATCTGTCCCTTCTCCACAATGAAGCCAAGGAACTCGACAGTGTCGGTGTGGAAAACACATTTTTCTGCTTTGACAAATAGTTTGTTCTCCAACAGTCTCTGGAGAACTTGCCTGATGTGAATCTCATATTCCTTGGGATTGGTGGAGTAGATTAGGATATCGTCAAGGTAAACGAATACGTGTCGGCCCAGTAAGTCCCGAAGGACGTCGTTGATGAGTGCCTGGAATACGGCGGGTGCGTTAGTTAGGCCGAACGGCATGATCAGGTACTCAAAGTTCAGAGAGAGGTATTGAAGGTGGTCTTCCACTCGTCACCTTCTCGAATACGGACCAGATGGTAGGTCTAACTTAGTGAAGATGGTGGCATCGTGTAGAGGGTGAAAGGCGGAGTCCATTAATGGCAGAGAATATTTGTTCTTCACAGTGATGTTGTTGAGTTCTCTGAAGTCGATGCACGGACGCAATGAACCATCCTGGACGAAGAAGAATCCGGCGCCCATGGGTGAAGAGGATGGGCCAATCAATTTGTTAGCAAGGCAGTCCCGGATATATTTCTCCATGGCCTCCCTTTCAGGTCTGGAGACATTATAGAGATGGCTTGAGGGGAGAGTGGAACCGGGTAGCAGCTCGATGGCACAGTCGTAGGGTCGATGAGGGGGAAGCGTCTGTGCCTGCATCTTGGAGAAGACCGCGCCCAGGTCGTGGTAAGGGGTGGGCACCTTCTCAAGGGAGGGCTTGGAGATTTGTGGTGGAGTGGGTACGCCCTCTGCTGGTGCAGGAGCAGATTGCTGGCATGACTGGTGACACTCATGACTCCAGGCTTGAATCTGGCTTGAACCCCAGTCCATGGTAGGGTTGTGTTTCTGGAGCCAGGGTAATCCCAGAATGAGCGGATCGTTAGGGGACCGGATGACGCGGAACTGAATCATCTCCTGATGGTTTCCAGAAATTATTAGCTGGATGGGTTTAGTGATGTGGGTCATGCGGCAAAACGTCTTTCCATCAAATGACCAAGCATTCTCGGGGTGGGGCAGTGGAAGGCTGGGAATGTCCAGTTCCTTGACCATCACCTCATCACTGAGGTTTGCGTCAGCTCCGGAGTCCACCAACGTGTTCACCTGGACCATTTTGTCGGGAAGCATCAACATGGTAGTGAGGGTGGGACGATGGTCATTCCTGGCAGACGCCTCCTGGTTGTCGAGCGCTCTTACCTCAACAGATGGGTCTGACTTCTTGGAGCGGAGGGGACACTGATCTTGGGTTCGACTCCCTCCGCTTGCATCTCCTTGGGACGTGAACTGGATCCTCGCCTGGGGTACGGCTGGCCGGGTAGGACCTGTCTCTCCATCTGGCGTTGTCTGGCACGATTGTCCAAACGAATGGTGGCACGGACGAGTGGGTCGAACTGAGTGATGGGTTTGAGACGCGCCAACTTGTCCTGGAGTGCCTCACTCAGACTGGCCAGAAAGAGGTTCGCTACAGCCGCATCATTCCAGTTGGTCGCAAAAATGGTCAAAAACAGGCTTGGATTGTTAACAAAGAGGCAGGCTTGGGAAAACGCTGAATAGTGCACTGACAAACAGGAGGCAACAATTTCGCGAAGACAAGACATGAACACTGAGCAGGTGTAGACAGGTGGAGACACTTAACTTGAGAGCAGCATGCGAATGGAAATCAGGTGTGGAAGGCTGACAAGGTAACAATATAATTAGTACTCGTTAGTAATAAACCTATCCTGACCTAGCATTAGTAAATTAGGAAATGACATGCACGAGAAACATAAGGTAAACATGAACACATGGTTAGAGCGTTAGTATTACCCAATCCTGATCTAACGTTAGTAGATTAGTAAACTAGACACGGGAGAATGAAACAATTAGGGAAGCGTGAGCGACAGCAAGCGATAGAGAAACAGCGTGAACGCAAGGCTGCGGAAAAACACAGAAATGTGTATGCTTAAACAATGAACGGGAAACGTAAAATGAATCAAATATAAAACGTGACATGACAAGACTAGAAAATAAATCGTAACAATAATCAAACATGAAGCGTGACATGACATAAAAACGAAACGTAACAAGAATAACACGTGGTGTGACTAGACTAACACAATATGTGACATTAACAAGAAATCTAACAAAGACAAGAAAATAAAATAAAACGTGACATGACATAAAAAATTGTGACAATTATATAGGATAACATATTGTACTTTTTGGGTCTCAAACATGGCTCTGGAGCCTCCCTGCATTTTCTGTTAACCTGTGGCATCAATAAATCCTTCAATCTGAACAGGCTCTGTATATTTTATTGCTTAACAGCATATTTGAATGCTGATAAGTGATATAAATATTTATGAGAAACATATTAAAACATTAAATCCTGTACAGACTACTTGAGAATTTACTGACATGAGTACCCTCCATGATGTTTGACATGATTGCATCTACACTGCAAGATGCAAACCACTAGTTAGCTGAAAAACCAGCCTGGCCAGGTTACTGTTTGCTAAGAAATACCTACAAGAGCCTGCAGAGTTCTGGAAAAAAGTATTGTGCAGAGCCAGCTAACCTCCTGTCCTGAGCTGCAAAGCCAGCTACATTACACATTACATTACATTATAGACATTTAGCAGACGCTCTTATCCAGAGCGACGTACATAGTGCATTTCCAAACAAGTAACAAGTGCGTTAAAACAATCCTAAAAAGGCAAACACGAATCTAAGCGCTAGGCGCAGTCAGTATGATTGGGGAATTTTTTTATTTTTTTATTTTTTATTTTTTTTATTTTTTTTTGGGGGGGGGAATACACAATTCTGATAATAGTCACAAGGAGGTAGGGAGGGGTGGAGAGAGGTGCAGCTTGAAAAGGTGAGTCTTCAATCTGCGCTTGAAAGCGGTCAGACTTTCTGCTGTTCTGACCTCCACGGGGAGCTCATTCCACCACCGTGGGGCCAGGACAGACAGACGTCGAGACCGGGTGCTAGTATGAAGAGGAGGGGGTACCAGTCGTCCTGAGGAGGCGGAACGCAGAGATTTGGCAGGTGTGTAGGGTCTGATGAGCTTTTGGAGGTACGGGGGGGCAGATCCTCGGACTGCCTGGAAGGCGAGCACCAATGTTTTGAATTTGATGCGGGCCATCACCGGTAGCCAGTGGAGGTCAATGAGCAGGGGGGTGACATGGGAGTATCGGGGGAGGTTGAAGACCAGGCGCGCTGCTGCGTTCTGGATAAGCTGAAGGGGTCTAATGGCCGATGCTGGCAAGCCAGCCAGGAGAGAGTTGCAATAGTCCAGGCGAGACAGCACCATCGCTTGGACCAGGAGCTGGGTTGAGTGGGTGGTGAGGAAGGGGCGGATTCTCCTGATGTTGTACAGGAAGAACCTGCATGCCCGGGTTACCACTGCGATGTTCTCGGAGAGGGACAGCCTGTTGTCCATCACGACTCCGAGGTTCCTGGCACAGGGCGTTGGGGTCAGTGGAATGTCTCCTAGGGAAATAGAGAGATTGAGAGGGGGAGAGGTTAGAGCAGGAATGTAGATGAGCTCAGTCTTGCCTGGATTGAGCTTGAGATGGTGGTTGTCCATCCAGCTCTGGATGTCTCTCAGGCAAGCGGAGATGCGGGCTGACACCTGAGTGTCAGAGGGTGAGAAGGAGAGAAAGAGTTGAGTATCGTCAGCATAGCAGTGGTAAGAAAGACCATGAGCAGTGATAACAAGGCCAAGGGATTTGGTGTAGGTGGAGAAGAGGAGGGGACCAAGAACTGAGCCCTGGGGGACTCCTGTGATAAGGGGACGGGGTGCCGATACTTTACCAGCCCAGGCAACCTGGGAGGAGCGTTCGGAGAGGTAGGACTTAATCCAGGCCAGGGCCGAGCCGCCGATCCCCACTGCAGACAGGGACGACAGGAGGATGGAATGGTCTACGGTGTCGAAGGCGGCAGAGAGGTCTAGAAGTAGTAGCACAGAGGAGAGGGAGGCTGCACGAGCTGCATGAAGCATCTCGCTGACGGAGAGGAGTGCGGTCTCCGTTGAGTGGCCAGGTTTGAAGCCGGACTGGTGGGGGTCTAGCAGGTTGTTCTGGGTAAGGAAAGACGACAGTTGGTTAGAAACAGCACGTTCAATTGTTTTGGAAAGAAAAGGAAGAAGAGATACCGGTCTGTAGTTTTGGATGTTGGAGGGGTCCAGCGTAGGTTTTTTAAGGATCGGGGTGATGTGGGCTCTCTTGAAGGATGAGGGGAAGCAGCCAGAGGTCAGGGAGGAGTTCACCAGGGAGGTCACAAACGGGAGGATATCTGGGGTGATTGCCTGGAGGAGAGATGAAGGGATAGGGTCGAGGGCACAAGTAGTGGGACGATGGGAGAGTAGGAGATGGGATACGTCGGTCTCAGAAAGGGGAGAAAAGGTGGAGAAACAGGGGGGGGACACATAAGGGGTAGAGAGAGGAAGAGAGTGGAAAGCAGTGTCTGTGAGGGGAGGGGGAGCGGGGCTGAAGCTACCCTTTTGTCCAGAGCTGCAGAGCCAGCTAACCTCCTGTCCTGAGCTGCAGAGCCAGCTAACCTCCTGTCCTGAGCTGCAGAGCCAGCTAACCTCCTGTCCTGAGCTGCAAAGCCAGCTACCCTTCTGTCCAGAGCTGCAGAGCCGGCTAACCTCCTGTCCTGAGCTGCAGAGCCAGCTAACCTCCTGTCCTGAGCTGCAGAGCCAGCTAACCTTCTGTCCTGAGCTGCAGAGCCAGCTAACCTCCTGTCCTGAGCTGCAGAGCCAGCTAACCTCCTGTCCTGAGCTGCACAGCCAGCTAACCTCCTGTCCTGAGCTGCAAAGCCAGCTACCCTTCTGTACAGAGCTGCAGAGCCAGCTAACCTCCTGTCCTGAGCTGCAGAGCCAGCTAACCTCCTGTCCTGAGCTGCAGAGCCAGCTGCTCCTGTCATGAGCTGCAGAGCCAGCTACCCTTCTGTCCTGAGCTGCAGAGCCAGCTAACCTCCTGTCCTGAGCTGCAGAGCCAGCTAACCTCCTGTCCTCTAGGGCGATGCAGCCGTCGCTGCCGGCCTCCAGGGCGATGCAGCCGTCGCCCTCCGGCAGTATTATGAGTATTCCACAATTATCTTGCCTTTACCTCTGCAGCTATGATAGTGTGTGACAGTAGTGTTCATTTCTTTAACTTTTCATGTAGCAGACAGTTCAAATTGAATCCATATATAAACCCTCAATCACTCAGCATGATCCAAATCAGTATGGTTTGTATCTGAGTCCAGAGTCCAGAGAACCAGTTCTGGTGTCGTGTGCTGCTCTGAAAGAGGCTGGCAGTACCCAATCAGGCCGGTACCTCATTGATCCAGATGGGATAGGGCATGGAATCTCCCAGTTTGAGGTCTACTGTGACATGACTTCTGACCCTTTGACAGGTAAGACCATGTTATTGCAAACTTCAAATCATCATTCATCATTCCCGCTACCGAGTTCCCGATACATACATGCAGTTCTTTGTTCTACCACAAGTATTGTTAGAAAATACAGTATAGACACACCTGAGAATCATGTATGCAGGTGCTAACAAATAAAGCGTGAGAGCTCAATATAAACGTAACGTCAGTAATAAAGTTTTCTGTGTTGCAAGATGGCAGCGTTGCAGCAAAATATGTGTGACATACCAGACCTTCTGTGCAACTGTGACAGCAATGAGTGCTCTGCCAATTTGGAGACACTAAAGACACTAAAGACATCCTGCTGGAAATGGCCTTTCACACCATAGGGAAATTCACCTGCAGAGGAAGGGGTAGAGTGTACCTCCATTTTTTTTGCCATGGTATCTTTGCATTTTATCATAAAAAATATGTTAAAGCAAAGGGTATGAATACTTATGTAAATGAGAATTTTCAGTTTTCGATTTTTAATACATTTGCAAAAATTTCTAAAAACATGTTTTCACTTTGTCATTATGGGCTATTTTGTGTAGAATTTTGAGACAAAAAAATTAACTCAATCTATTGTAGAATATGTCTGTATTGTAATAAAACGTGGAAAAGGTGAAAGGGTTAATCTGACTTTCCGGCTTGACTGTAATTCTGTACTGCAGCACAAACATGAAATTCATGAAAAGTAAATCATAGCTGTGGGTGAGCAACCTGTCAATTAAATTCCATTACATTAAGTATGTATCTCAGCATCAGTCAAGTTACCTCAGAATACCACGGGGTAACATATAGCCTGCTTAGACAAGCAAAATACATAAAATAGCTATACTGCACTATCCACTCATGGGAGAGGATGGACGGTACTCCTATTGACGCTTTTCTACAAATCATGCACCCAACTGAAAGAAACCGCCACTTTTTTCTGACGTGGTGCACCACAGCCTTAATATCAGCCCAATCACATTGCTACCAAAGTTTTTAACCTCAATTAATTCATTTATAATTTATTTTGCTAACCTTTTAAATTAATACTACCTGTGACAAATATGCAAAATTACTGATATAACTCAGGGATCGAGCCTTCTCAGCTGAATTTTCCTTGATGGTCCACCCAGCTGAAGAAATCTTTCTGAAGACTGGGAAGTAAAATTCCTTCTCCTCAGAGTCCAAAGATGTAACGGTCACGTACCTGCAGCACCACGTTGTAAATCTACGAAATAAAGTGCTGACCCGTCGGATGGTGATTTCCTGCGGTTCTCCGTTCAGCTCAATTGTCTTGCAGATCAAGAATGATTAGTTATACAACTGACAGAATGTGACAGTGTATGGCTTATGAGAGCAGTGAGCTTGAAAACAAGCAACTTTTTATTTTTATAACGTTTTATTTTGAAATGTAATAATATACATAGGATTATGTTTAACATCAAATTATTTTCTTGCACATTTACCAATTTTGTATTCAAATTGACTTACAGTGTCATCTTGGAATTAGCTGTTCTATTTTTCCTGGGAATTTAATGTAAACTCTATCTGTTGGTCTTGGCTCAACTTTGACAATATATTTTGCCATGTTCTTTTATCGTTTGCTTCTCAAGTGTGAAACCTCTTAACTCCTTTTATCTCGTTGTAACAAGGTACAACGCCAATAACAACATTAATCATTGGTGACTCTGCTGTTAAGCATATCAAAATCGGTAGTAATAACACTAAAATATACTGCTTCCCTGATGAGATGGTCTGTAACATAACAGAAAAAATCACAGAGATTTTGGCTGACCACCAATCTGTGAATAAGATTATTCTGCACGTTGGAGCCAACGACATAATCAAAGAACAATCAGAACTATTGAAACGTGACTTTGTCAAACTACTAGAGATGCTAAGCTCCCTGGACGCTGAGGCATTCAAATGAATGGAGAATCAACAAATTCAGCAGGCTACTTGGGATTAGTACGTGGCTAGCAACTATGTGTTTCCATCATAAAGTGAACTTTTTAGACAACTTCAATTTGTTCTGGGAGCGCAAAGATCTCTTCAGAAATGGAATGCTTAACAGAGCCGGAGAGACACTGTTCACCTTTAACCTACTTCACGCCGTTAACCACCCGACTGTTATCAAACACAAGGACAGCACAAGGACGGCCAGAGATAAGCGCAAGGAGACACTGAACGAAAACAGACTAAAGGTGTGGCAGGGTGGGCGTGGTTAGCCTCTGCATGCAGAGAGAGAGTGAGCGGAGCGGTTCTCGGACCCTGAGCCACAGCTGTCATAAGTTAATCAGCATCACGGGGAAACGTAATTGATTAATGGGTTAATTGTTTCTGATTGCTATGACAGTGAGCCGGGGCTTGAAAAGGGAGAGACGGGCGAACAAACGGGGCTGGCTGTGGACGGAGAAAGAAAAGCTCCGGGGAAGCCAGAGCCGACAAAGTAAAACGAAAAAGAATAATAATAATAAAAGAACCCAGCGGGTTGTTAAAACTAACGCAGAGTGTCTTTCAGTCCTTTCACGAGCGGTGGCACTCGACCTTGCCACAGTGGTGGCCCGTACGGGGGGAAAGTTAAGAGACTGCAAGACAACCAAAAAGATATATATTTAAACATGGAGACCAGCCCGGAACGAACAGAAGCGGAGCAGCCAGTAGTAGCGCTCGCACGCATGCTGGAGACGATGACACTCATGCAGGAGAGGCAAGCGGCGGTGCAGCACGAGCAGATGGAGGCGCTGCGGCTACAAGCCACCCTCCAGACGGAGACGCTGCGGCAGCTAGCTGGCAGCGGGGGGGCAGGGTCCCGGGATCCGTATAGCCGAGCCTCGATGAAGATCCAGCTGCCCAAAATGACCGCCGATGACGATGCCCAGGTCTTCCTGGACAGCTTCGAGGTGGCCGCGGAGGCATGTCGGTGGCCCGACGAGGAGTGGGTAGTCCGCCTCCTGCCCCTGTTAACGGGGGAAGCCCAGCAGGCAGCGCATGGGCTGCCGGCCATATCCCGGGCAAACTACACCACCGTCAGGAAGGCAATCCTGGATCGTCTGGGCTATAGCCCAGAAGATCAAAGGCGCCGGTTCCGGGATCAAAGGCCCAGCGGCTCACCGACAAGGCCCGAAGATGGCTGCAGCCAGAAATTCGATCCGCCGGGGGGGGTGGTGGAGCAGGTCGTGCTCGAAAAATTTGTGGGCGGGCTGCCCGAGGCGACCGCCAACTGGGTGCGCTGCCACCGACCCACGAACCTGGAGCTGGCAGTTAACCTGGCCGAAGACCATCTGGCCGTGGTGCCAAGCAGCCCGCCGCAAAAGACGCCGGAACCGGCTCCGAGGAGGAGACTCCCGTTTCGCACGGTCCCTTCTTCCCTTTCCCGGGACCCCAATTCAACGCTCCTACATATTAATCCCCTCTCTGTCTTCTCTCCCTCTCCAGGCCCAGGCTCAGTGGCGGGAGGGGCCGACCCACAGAGGGCTCCTCAGACGGTCGGACCGGGTTGTTGGCGGTGCGGGCAGCTCGGCCACCTGCGCCGCGACTGTCCACTTATGGAGGTAGGGCAGGTGGTCCGGGTTGTCGGTCCGCCCACTCCTGCTCACGATCCAGAGGGAGCGTACTGCATCCCGGTAAGGGTGCAAGGGAGTGAACACCGGGCGTTGTTGGATTCGGGGGCGATGCAGTCCATGATTCGGCAAAGCCTGGTTCGGCCAGAGGCATTGGTAGAGGCACCCTGGGTATCGATTAAGTGCGTGCATGGTGATGTGCACAAATATCCGGTAGTGCCTGTAAAAATTTATTGTCAACGAAAAATTTATATTGTCAAAGCTGCGGTTAGCTCCCGGCTTTCGCACCCCCTGATTTTGGGCATTGATTGGGCGGGGTTTCGTAAAGTGTCAGGGAAGCTGAGGGAGGTGCGATCCCGACCGGTAGGGCCCGGCGATGACGCAGGGTCGGCCGACGCGGTCGAGGGGGGGGGCGGAGCCGGGGGAGCCTCGAGGGGAGACTCCCCTGGTTCCGGTTTTTCACCCCACAGAGGATTTCCCACTCGAACAGTCTCGGGATGACACCTTACGCTTTGCTTACGAACAAGTAATGCGCATTGATGGTCAGCAAGTGCGTCCGGAGACAGCTCTCTCTCACCCGTATTTCTTTGTTATTAGAGATAGATTATATCGAGTGTGTCGGGACGCTCAAACAGGGGAAGAAAATA